>JAHRHZ010000274.1:21474307-21559162 GCA_024137785.1 Ginglymostoma cirratum
TCTGATGCTGCTTGGCCTGCTGTGTTCATCCAGCTCTATACCTGGTTATCTCAGATTCTCCAGCATCTGCAGTTTCTACTCTCTCTGAAACAAAAACATAGTTTGGGTTTTATATTTTTGTGAATTCCACAACTTAACATATCTAAGCCAATCCTAACTTTGTATTGCATGACAATCATTTCACTTGCACAAAAGCAACAAGAACTAGCAGATTTTTGGCCCGACATATTTCTGCTGGTACTATTGCTCTGCAAATTTCCTTCCATGCTGCATTCACATCCTGCTATCCCTTTCTATAAGTCGCACCTATCTAGCTTCTTCTTAAAGGAATTTAATCTAGTTGCTTCAACCAATCCATTTACTACTAAAAGCATAATAAAGATGGCAGAAGTTTCTTAACAGTAGAAAATTATGCAATGTGTGAAAAAGCTTTTAGAGCTTGGATTTTAAAAGTGTGGCATTTGGGTTTGGTTGTATTTTTGATTAAAATATTAATGGTTAGATAGTCCTTCAGAAACAGTGACCTAATCCAGTATATGTCAGACAGCAGGGATGCTCTGGAGTATTAATGGATGATTGTTTTTACTGTTCTGGTTTATAACAGATAGGGTAAACATTGAGGATGAATAGTTTGTTTTGGGTTCAGGATAATCATGGATTGAAAAGCAAAAGAACTGTGGATGCTGTAAATTAGGAACAAAAACAAGTTGCTTGTAAAAGCCCAGCAGGTCTGGCAGCATCTGTGAAGAGAAAATCAGAGTTAATGTTTCGGGTCCCGTTCTGAGGAAGGGTCGCCAGACCTGAAACATTAGCTTTGATTTCTCTTCACAAATGCTGCCACACCTGCTGAGCTTTTCCAGCAACTTCTGTTTGTGTTAATCATGGATTAATTTTGGCTTTGAAAACCCAGAGATTGAAAATTTATCTTAGCAGTTCAAAGGAGACCTGACTGGGGCCAAAAGCAAGTATGGCCTTTTTTTCAGAAAGGAGTTTCTTCGCAGCTGTTAACACAAAATATCACCTCAGTAGAAAAGTTTACCTCTAGGAGCTTCTGGTTAGAAATATGCAGATTATTAAAACCTAAGAAAGTGTGAGCTCTCAGTTTTAAAATTATTCATGCAAGATGACTTCACAGTTCACAGGACAAAAACTGGATTAACTCAACTACAAACTTAAATATTTAATATAGAAGTTTAATTTTTCTGGATTTGAATTGCTGTAAAGTGATGGTAATGAGAAAGAGATTGAAGTTCTGTTTTGCTGGATGTTCTTGTTTTAAAACTGTGTTTCATATACAGATAATTTTTATGCAATAAGCTTTCGTTAGAGAAAATTTGCAGCCTTGCATGAGGCTATTTCAGTGAATGACCACCATGTTAACTAAAATGGAAAAAAAAATCTATCAAACCACATCTCATTCTTGGATCTGACCTGTCAAATAACACCATAAACTGGAATTATAAATAAAGGAAGATTATTGTTGGTAGAAAATACTTGTCATGTGGTACTTTGCTAATAAAGTACCAAATTAACAAAATAACAGCAAACATTTTGCACAATGTTTAAAAATAATGAACCCGTCTTTGATCAGAGACTGGTAAAAAGTCTTACATTTTGATGGGAGTTTCCACAACTGTTCTTTCTAGTGGATGTCAGGGTGAAAAATAGAGATTCATATCCTACTTACATATACACTGTCTGTCACTTCATGTGAATGCTCCAGCTTTGGGTGTTTACATCTTTGCCACTTATTTAAAGTGTGTTTTGTAGCAGAATTAGACTCGGTGGTAAATTATAACTCATGTTGACATGTTGTTAGTATCACTGGAACAGTATTACATTGCCTTGAGTGTAGATCAAGTAATTGTATACTTCAATTAATTAATTGTGAAAGAAGGTTACACTGCAATCTGATTTTAGGCTGTGTTCTTTCAATTTTAAGATCAGAATTTCGGTTTTATCTCAGTTGCCTAAAATCTTCATGATCTGTTGGGAGTAGGGGACATTTAACTGTTAGAAAAATTAACACTCAAAACATATAATGCATAAAGACTAATTAGCATTGATTTATTATTGGTTTGCCCATGTACACTAAATGGAGAAAAAAACATGAGATTGGCTAATTTTTCAAGCTGGCCAACACATTACTTAACACTACCATACAGTGCAGGAAGCAATCTAGTACGTTAAAGGAACATCAGCTTTCTCTCGAGGGTTGAAATACGCAAGTGAAGGAAACACTTTGAAGTTGTAATACAAATGATAGGTAATGGTGATGCAGTAGACAAAATATATTTTGAATTCCAAAAGACTTTTAGTAGTGTAGATTAAAGAGTAAGACCAGAGCATGTGAAGTCAGGTATTAGTGCTCCTGAGTAAGCAGTCTTGAAAACAGAGTATGGTTCAACGTCGTAGCTAAGATTGACCAATTGAGATGCTGTATTCCATTAGGTTTCTTGCTGAGGTCAATGTTGTTGACAACATAGGTGAATAACCTGGACTCAAATCAGAGACCCAAATCAGTTTGAGGCAAATTTCATAATTTGTGGTTGACCCCAATTTAGGAAGTGTAGTTAATACACTAAGGTTATATTGGGAACAAAGATGACATATGCTTAGCAATTCAGGGCTAGCCGAGAATATATAATTAGATGGAGAGAAAGATGATTTTCTTCTCTCAAAGGGTTGTGAATCTTTGGAACTTTCCATTCCAAAGAACTGTGGAGGCCAAGTTAATGAATATACTCAAGGCTAAGTTATACCAACTTTTGAACTCAAGGACATCAAGGGTTAAGGGACAGCTCAAGGTAAAAGGCAGATCATGGTTGACTATTCTGATTGAATTTTTGATGAAGGAAATGCATGATTGTTGTCTCTATGGATGTTAAGGAAGTGTTTGAGGGAGGCTGGTTAAGAAAATTGAGGGTGACAGGTGAGTCAGCATCACCTCAAAGATAAAATGGCACAGGATGGAAAACAGAGAGCTGTGATGGATGGTTCTTTTTCAGACTTGGAGGATGGTAGGCAGTGCTGGCATCCAAGGGTTAGCGCTAGGGAAACCACTTTTATATTTATGTACATTTGTGTTAATGTGTGCCACTTTGACAGATTCTGGGCTTTCAGATCTTGTTCTTTTTGACACTAGTCCCAATTAAAAAGGAAACTGGCCCTTCCAGTTTCTAAGGAATCCGAAACTCAAACGGAAGATACAAATAAAGACTTCTAAGGTTGAAACCATAAAAAACGTTGTGCTATCAGATGATGTAGGGTACAGGGTACAGGGATTAGTGTTCCTGAGTAATCCCTGTATCCCTGTAGACCCCAGTGATGTAGTACAGGCAGGCTGAAGATACAGACTAGATTCAGAATTTGAGGATAGCTAAATATACAGTTCCTGTAGCAATTACTTGAAGATAACACTGGTAGAACCACAACATCCAGATAAGCAGAGTTGAGGAGGTACTGCTGACATGTGCCATATTTGGTGAAAACCTTGCTCATACAACTCAGGTTTAATGCATTACCATCAGCTGTGGATCAAGTCAAATCCTAGAAGCTAAAAAGACTTTATACACACTAAGTAGACTCTATGCTAAGCCAATTCTTATGATCTTAATCATTTCTGTCAGTTAATATATAATTTATAACTCAAAGAAAGAGGGAAATTATACAGTCTTAGAGTCAGAGACGTACTGCAGGGACATAGATCCTTCGGGCCAACTTATCCATGCCGACCAAGTTTCCTAAACTAAACTGGTCCCACTTGCCTGTGTTTGGCCCACACCCCTCTAAGCCTTTGCTATTCATGTACCTGTCCAAATATCTTTTAAATATTGTAACTGTACCTGCATCTACCACTTCCTCTGGCAGTTCTTTCCACATACAACCCCCACTGTGTGTTACGGTTAATTATATTTAGCTTGCACTGATTCTGGCTTCCAGAGTATAGGCGGTTACCCAAGGCAGCATTTAGTGTTTACCTTACTTAACACTTATGTTAAAAACAAAAGATTGTAAACTGAAATCTTGAGACTTCAATCTTTCAGTAAATAACTAGGATTTCAAATAGATTGATCTGGTTTCAACTGAGTTTGTAAAAATTTGATACCCAAGTCACATATAGAATAACATTTCAAAATTTGACACTAATTCCAAACTCAGAGGTGTAACAAATTGTAAGATACCAGCAATCAAGTGCAACTGGACATAGGCTAGCAAAAGCAGCACATGGAGCCTTATACAGAGAGGTGATAAAAACTCATACATTCCTGTCTCTTACGCGTTCCTGTCTCTTCTGTCAAAAGGGAACACATAGATTGCTAAAACAAAAACAAAGAACCAAAAAGAAACCAGTCAGGCCAGTATTTTTACATCATGCAGAAACTTGAGAAATGTAAACACAGAAACAATGAACGTATTATTAGACTGCTGAATAGACCTCTCTAACTTCAAATAATGTTGATCTTGATTTGCGCACCTCCAGTGTAGTCATAACCTTGTAGGCCTCGATCTGTCTATGCACACTATGAGGTATATGTCTTTGCTTGCAATAATCTGCCTGTACTGCTTGCTAAACAAAGCTTTCCACTGTGCACAGGTACACGTGACTTCAATAAATCAAATCAAATCATTTGAATGAGAGGCAGACGTTGAGACGGATGTCAGAGTAATGAGAAGAGAGAGCAGGAGTTAGCACATCAGGGGAATATGAAGATTCTAGAAGCATTGAGAAGTGGTCAAGAGGAGACTGAATTTATATGATTATGTGCTGCATTGGAGGAGGAATGTGTGACCAAGAGCAAGACATGGAAAATGTGATTAATCATCATTACAGCATTGAAGTAAAACAGGAGGGGAGAAGGAGAAAATGATGATTGAAAGGGAATGGCATGACAGACATGACAGCAGAATTCTAAACAATGTACAGGGATGGAGGGACATGATGGTACTTGTGCACAGATGTTTTAAAGTAGCAGATCATATTCGAAGAGGGCTTAGCAAAATACAGGAGATTCTGGACTTCATAAATAGAAGTAGTGAAGCAGGAAAGGAATATTAAACCTATAACAGCTCTGTTTAGGGCACACATTTAGTTCCAGTGATGGATGGATGAGAACGGCCCTGAGAGGGTGCAAAGGAGATTTACTGGAATGGTTTGGGGATGAGAGATTTTAGTTGCAAGGCTGTATTGGAGAAAGTGGGGCTAGTCTCCTGGGAGAAAAAATGACTGGGGGGAGATGGGGAATGGTGGAGAGATCTGATAGACGTTTACAAGATCATGGCAAGTTTGCATAAGGAAAAAGCAATCACCAGCTATCAGTATACGATCAAGTGGTACATACATTAAAGGTTCTAGTCAAGACATAAGATAAAGCTGGACTGCACTGCCAAAGGTGGTGGTAGAAGTAGAGACAATAAATGATTTCAAAACACTAATGGATGGACACTTGAGAAAAATCAATGTAAATGGTTATGAAGGATGAGACAGAGTGAATTTCTCTACAGATAGCTGACATGGACACAATAGGTTGGACAGCCATATCGTCTGCTGCAAGGACACAATGGGCTAATTTCTAAGGGTTGCATATGATGTCTATGGCAGACGAGCTACATGGGGATTGCAACACAATAGGGAGCCTTCATAGCCATCTCAATTGTTTGGTTCGTCACAAAAAGAGGGTTTCCAGGAAAAATCATGGACTACAATTGAAAAATTGACAGGACAAAGATTAGCATTCATCCCAACAGAGTTGAAGTTTGAATATATGAACCAGTGGGTTCATATGACTCAAAAGCATTGTGTCTATGGGTTTTGCCAGTAACTAAAAATGGCTACAGTTTTGATAACTTGCTAAAAGACCTTTGTGCATTTTCAACCTTCAGTTGAATTAGAAAGTAATATACATCTTTGCATGTACTTTTAAAAGTAAACATTTTTGTGATAATGAGGCAGGAAGGAACACTGAACTATGTGTTCACTACTAGCCCATGTTTACACTCCTTGAGGTTTGGTTGCATTCCTAAAACATCACTTGCAGCCAGTTTAGCATATATGCTAGTCAACATCCTGTAGCCAGTGAGTGCCAGGCACCACGTGATTTTTTTAATATTCCTTTATGGAATGTGGACATAGCTGGCCAGGACAGTATTTACTGCCCATCCTTAACTGACCATAGGGCAGTTCAGAGTCAATGACATTGTTCTGGATCCGGAGGTCACATGTAGGCTAGCCTAGGCAGCAGAGGAGGGGAGGGGTTGGGGGTTGGGGGGGAAATTTCCTTCCATAAAAGGACATTAGTGAACCAGATGTGACAACCAGCAATGATTTCATAATCATTGTTACACTCTTAAGCCCTGATTTTTTTTGGAATCAAATTTGAAAATTGCCATTGGTAAAATGGACATGACAACTGCAATAAGTCTCAATGTAACTTTGACTACAATGCCACAGGAAATTTCAACCTAATGCTTCCTTCATATGCAGGTCTTGAACATCTAGACTTTAAATCCCTGTTCACACTTGCTAACAAATAAGTTCAATGATTTATAATTCTCTGCTAAAGTTGGAAAAGGTCATAATTCCACAAAACCCAATCTGTAAAACACTTATAGTACATTTCTGCAGACAAAATTTACCAGGATAGGGTAGCTCTGGAATGTTGATCATTAGCAACTGCACCGTGCCATATGGCTACAACTGGCAAGCAGGTAGAGGGATTGACCAATCAGCTCAGACAAGTCTTGTTCAGTCCACCCTTCTCAGAGTAGATACAAATAGGTCTGAAGGTGACTAAATCAGGGAGAGAAATTGAATCAGAGGCTGGATCAGATGGGGCTTCTCTCTTTCCCAAGAAATCAACTATAAAGCGCGGAAGAGTTAGACATTTAACAACGGAAGCAAAGCAGCTGAGGAACAGCATGCTATGTGGTGACATGCTGGGAGAGATTGTGGGAGGCCACAGCACAGAACAATGAATCACTGAGCACTATAAGCACAACAACATCTTCAACAGGGATGGAGGGGGGAGTATGTTTGCAGCATATCACTCACAGAGCCTATTTCAAACCATTTCCACAGTTAACCAGCGAGATTTATACTGACAACTCAGGTCAGTGTGTACTATGGCACCAGTTCGCAGTTTCACGGGTCTCACTCAGGCCGAATGTGGTGCAGAGCCAGAGACCAAGGGGTACGTGGATAGGAGTCCTTCCAATTTCAGAACTGGCAGACCAATTCACACAGTGCAAACCTGGTTTGTGGAGGTGGGAAGGGACAAGGATCAGGGTTGTCAGAATATACAGAGCAAACATCCTTTCAGAGACAGTGGACAGAAGCCCATAAAAGGGTCTGAGTGATGTGGGCTATGGCGAAATTTGTAGCAAACCTGGGTGAAAAGTCCAGCGACTTTCACCTGAAAGTTGGCGGCGATTCACAGCATCTTTCAATCACTGACCTTTCAGCAAGGCGGGTTTCTCACTGTGCACCAGCTAAGTGCCAATTCAGGGCATTCTAGCTTGTTAAGCACTAAATAAAAACCGGAAGAGCTCCGGATGCTGTAAATCAGAAACAAAAACAGAAGTTGCTGGAAAAGCTCAGCAGGTCTGGCAGCATCTGTGAAGAGAAATCGCAGTTAATGTTTCAGGTCCGGTGACCCTTCCTCAGAACTCAGATTTCTCTGATTTCGCTTCACAGGTGCTGCCAGCCCTACTGAGCTTTTCCAGCAATTTCTGTTTTTATTTGTTTCTAGCTTAAGCATCTTATTAATGTCACAATTCAACTCATTAATATTCAGCTTCCCAAATATGCTAAACAAGTCGGATGTAAGGAATTTCCAAAGTAGAAGTCCAAGCGGATATCTGGCAGCTTTGGCTTACCTCTGGCTGAGAGGAACCTCAGCACCAACTAGCAAGTCAGGACTCGATTGATGGACACTAGCTGCATGCTCCCCTCATCCGTGGACTTTGCCATTCAACCCTTGTTGACCCCTCTTGAAGATCATGGCACCACTCCAATCCACTTGCAAGTTGCTTAAGAAGCAGAGTCTTACATTGCAGGGGGGCATCAACAACCAGTATTGAAAGGCTCCTGCAAAGACTCTCTGCATACAGGGACAGGCACCCAGCTCACAGACCGGATGAGGCTTCACCTCAGGGCTACTCTGTTTTTACCTTAATGCTTGCTCACGTGGATGCCCACAGCATCCTTGCCTTGTTGGTTAGCGCAGTTACACGATGAGGCAGGTAGCCTTGTTGACAGCTGTCTTCTTTCACTGGGCGTACATCTTCCTTTATGGCAGTGTGCTACGTCAATCTCATAACTGAACTCTGTATCAGGGGCTTGCATGTCAGACGCACTGCTTGTGTGGCAAACCATTAGCCAGGGAGATAGCAAGACCTGCAGATGCTGGAGTCAGAGTCAATACAGTGTCAATACAATACAGCAGTCACATCTCCAAGACTGAGAGGAGTAGTCCTCATTAAAGCCCATTGAGGCATTCGTCAGACAAGGGCTCTGGACACAAGTGAAGGGCAGCCTTTGATACCAGTCCAGGCATTGCCCACAGTCAGGCATTCAACTGGGGTGATCTCCATCTGGGGATTAGGTCATGGCTAATCCTGTGGCTCCACAGTGGCTAGCTGGGGGAAAGGGGCACTGACATGGTCAGGGAGATGTACGGGCATCAGTCAGGCATCTGGGCACTTATCTAGGGTTGCTGGTTACTTCACTCAAAGAGGATGGTCACAGTCAAGCAAGCAAGTCCACCCACAGAAGCTAAGGAGAAAGAGAGATGGGGAACGTGCTGTGCTGCCACAGGATGGAGATTCTGGCATCTATTCTTTGAGTTTGGGAGTTTCAGGTTGGAGGACAGGGTGGGGTTGGAGGGAAAAGACAAGGGCCAACAGTATTTGTGGGGGAATCGGGGGGGAATGGTGATAAAGTGAAGAGTGGATGGGAATGGATTCATCCCTCCAGGAGCATCCTAACTTCAAGTTCTGGATCTTCAGAGACTCAGTCAAGTAGAGGCAGAGACTGGAAGCTACTAGCTAAACGGTGTTCAATGTCTTTGCACGGTGCTTGAAATCAAAAGCAATGGGAAAGAAAAACAGCAAACCCTGAGTGGGCAGGGCGAATGCCTGGACCTGAGGGAAGGGGTGCAGGTCCCACCACTGACAGGCCCTTTATAAAAGGGAAACAACTTTACACATAGACCCATGCACCGGACAGAACACATAACTGCAAGGCCTCTAATCCCTGGCCATCCTAATGCTTTGGCTCCCTGGATTTTGTGAGCTTCCCTTCCCTAGAGATCACTGACCATCTCATTCACATCTGCCCTTTTGGTCTCAGTGGTCAGGTTAATAAATAGAGGGTATTTTGGGATGAGGGACAATAGTGTCTTGTTGTCACATGTTGCAGCGGCCTCTCAACAGAGACACTGAAACATGTCCAGAGAGAACATGGCATGAGTTGGCAGAGATACATGTAGACTCACACAAGTGAGTGTAGTAGCAGATAGAATGAGGTGGTGTGGGGTACTTACCCTGTCGGAGTGGAGAAGGTCAGTGACCACTTGTTCCACTGTTAGCCATTCCTCACAACCTTTAGATGGAACCAACTCTGGCGACAACGTGGGACCAGGCTAGAAGATTTTGGTAGTATGGCCTAATCTGCCAGTTGTCCAGAAGAGATGACCTTTGCACCAATTCCCTCCACCAGACACCCTTCAGGTCCCTGCCGGAGACTCTGGGAACCATCCTCCCCTTCTCCAACATGTTCACAACCTTTCCAATCAGCAAGGGCGGCTTCAGAATGTCAATGCTCATCTGGATGCAGAGGGACCTTTTAAATATGGCACGGGTACCAGGTATGGAGGTCTTTTCAGGATACCCAGTGTGTGGTGATTTGTTCCGAGCATGGTGTGTGGCACAATAGGACTAGAATCTGATGTGAGGGATACCATAGGCAGCAGGATAGATGGTTAATGAGGAGAGTTTGACAAAGTCATCACGAGAAATTCCATGAACCTTGTGAAGAGAAACTCTCCAAAACAAAAATAAAAAGTTACCAAAAAAAAAAAAAAAAAAAAAAAAAGACAGCTTGTATTTAGCCAGTGTTTTTAAAAGATGAGAGTGTTATTGGGAAGCTTGGTGGTTTAAAATTTAACTTGATCAAGAGGAAAGTATTATTTTTGGTACAAATAATGGGGTAGTGAAAAACTAACATTTTAAAGAGTTTGACAGTTTTTTAACGTTATTTAGTCGGTTGGTGGTGTTGCAGGTCCCTCTGGGCTGTTGATGGATTAGAAATAAATAAATGTTGATAGATCAGTTTCTTTTGCTTAGCAATAAAACAGGTAGTGAAATGTTGCTTTTGCAATCAAGGGGACTATTGGTGCTGAATGTTTATGTTGCTTTATCTGTCTGGACATTTCATTTTACAGTACAGATTTTTGTTGGACCCAAGACTAATACAGATAAATGATGTCTTTGAGGGAAAGAGTATTTTCAGTGTAAAAAAATTACCTTTGCACATTTCTTTTGCTTTCAAAGCACAAATTCAGTTTCAGAATCATTTAATGCTATACTCGTTTTAATTTCAAGTCACGTCATTTGTGACAATCATTAATTTCATTTCAACAAAGATTGCTACACATTTCCTTATAACAATATATTGACAATGCATTCTTACTCTGCCAGAAATGACTCTAAATAAACAAACAATTCATTTGACAATACAAAATAAGGCATTGAAGCAAACAAATTAATCTTCAAAACAAAATCTAAAAGTAAATAGTAATAAAACGCAAACGCAAAAGCAAATGTAGCAGGATAACATTATAACTGGATGATTTGCTGCTGCTCCCTTGTGACCCATGCATGCATTGCAAGTCAGTTACCTAATATTCAGTTTTCAAAAAAAAATAAAGTAACATAGCAAGTACGATCAAAATAGCTCCACGGTTGCATTGTTACTAATGACTCACATATAATGCTCTTCTTACGAGACTTCAGGTGGGAGTACGAACCAAGTTAGTCAATTGATTTCTCCAAAATCACAATCCCATAAAGCATGCAGAAGAGGCAGAAGATGCCAAAACAGCAGAGCAAGAACATGACCCTGCGCTATTTCAGGGATGAGTCAGGTTTCAGCCTATAAAAGATGGTTGTTCCATTCATTTCACCTCGAAAATATTTCACGATCTGAAGGGTTTTTTTAATTTTAAACAGACAAAGGAGACCAGCCCAAAAAAGAAATGGCTTTGCTCAGGTCTACAAAAGCAATATACAGTTCTGTTATAATTGCACAGATTCCAGGGCAACTGGTAACATACCTTTAAGACAGGATTTTATGACGTGACATTTCAATACAAAGAAATCTGCCTCAACTTCAGTGGAGTCAGAATCCAGACTAAATATTTGCCTGTGACATTACAGCTCAGATCCAACGGTGCTAAATTGCCCATAGTGTTCAAGGATGTGCAGGTTAGGTGGGTTAGCCATGGGAAATGCAAGGTTATGATGGGGGTGTGGTGTTCTTTGTAGGATTGATGTGGACTCAATGGGCCAAATGGCCTGCTCCCACACTGTAGGGATTCTATGATTCATTTGTTAGATTTTAATGCAAGATCATCCTTGTGTAATGACATGGATGAATGTTATTCATGAACATTGACAATAGTGGTATCCTGTGTGGCTGTTACCCATTACTCACCAGAATGGGGTATCAATGGGTCATTTTTGACAAGCAGGCAAGCAAGGAGAGTTCTCCAATTCCACTTAATTCCTGCTCTGCCAGAGCAATGCTGGACACAGCTTATTCATGTACTTCCTTGTCTAGCACTATTGTTTCCAAACTTGAAAAATTGAAGTGAGAATTTCAATATATGTTTCTTCATGCCTTGCTGGTTTCAGTCTTAAAGCATCAATCTCAGACCAGATGATTTTGTTTACTCCACAGTGGTTCTGAAATTTAGCTCAACCTGCAGTCAGGTGATCATTAAGTTGTCTTTCCTTTCCAAGACCATTTCAGTCCCAAGTAATAAAATCAGGCAAATGGAAGTCAAAAATAAATATCAGAATCGTGATAACTCTTATAGTGTAGGGTTTTAGGAATGGTAATACCATTGAATGTCAAGGGGAGACGGTTGGACTTGTATTTTTTTAAAAAATGACCTCCCACCTGATGTGGGCAGTTTATACATGACAAGAGCAACACAGTCATAACATAGCAAACAATAGATGCAACTGGGGAATTTAAAGGCAACAACCTTTCAAAGCTCAAAGATGTGAATTAGAATTTGTTGAATACATATTAGGTGTTGTTATTTGTATTGTTGCAGATAATATGTGCCACGTATTTTTGAATCACAGCAATTGGCCATTAAAACTGCAAGTGATACAAGGTGGTGTAATGTTTTACAGGACCAAGTGTGAGTTTAAGTTTAAAGACTAATTAACACTTTCAGATGTGCTAATGTTGCTTATTTGCCAAACAATTGCACAGGAGTAGAAATATTTACTGTTGTAGCAGTCAAACACAACTGTTAAACCTTGTGCTTAAAAGCAGGCACTGGACCTAACAGTGCAGTAGTGAACAGATTTACATCAATTCAGGCCTCCCATTGATTATAGATATTTAGTGTTGGCTAAACAAAAACATTTCATGATCGAAACTACAACTTGTATCTATACTACCTTTTGTAAAACTAGTAGTGACCAAATAACCCCAAAAATGCTGGAGGAAATTAAAACTTGACATTGGGCCTATTAAAAATAATTAGGCAGGTGACCAAAAGCTCAGCAGGAAAGGGAGGTTTTAAAAAGCATCTTTTAGTGAAGCTCAGAAAGAGTTCAGAGGAGGGAATTCCAAAGCCTAGGACACATGAACAAGGAGGCATGGCCAACAGTGAAGGAATAGAAATTGGAGATGCACAAGAGACACAGATGTCGAGGCTTGTGGGATAGAAAGCGGTTAACAGTGGGGAGAGGTTGAAGCTGTGGATTTTGGAACAATTCATTTTTATTTAAAACAAAACAAAACAAAAAAAACTTTTAGAATTGAGTTGTTGCTGGACCTGGACCTGAAGTAAGGCAAAAGAAGGGTCTAGGCCCAAAACGTCAGCTTTCCTGCTCCTCTAATGCAGCTTGGCCTGCTGTGGTCATCCAGCTCTGCACCCTGTTATCGCAGATTCTCCAGCATCTGCAGTTCCTACTATCTCTCAAGCACCAAGGTAACTTGAACAGAATTTGCTGTGAGAATAACATTTTGGACGAACTGAAGTTGAAGAAGTGTGCATGGTGGAAACAAGGGTAGCAAGAGCTGTGAATAGGCTTTTATTACCATAAAAAATGGCTTTCAATTTGACTCTTAAAAAAGGTGAACTAAATGATGATTGAACTGAATGATTTTTATTAAATCTCAATACACAAAACTGAATGTACAAAAAGTACAGTTGATTCAAATTACAAAAGTTTAAATATTTATGGAGAAAAGTCAGTCATGCTCAGGTTCTCAATCTGCAAACAAAAAACAAAAATTTACTAGAGGCAAAAGGAAATGTGAAAATTTTCACAATACATTTGAACCAAGCCAAACACTGTAATAAACTGCATCAAAAGATCTGTGGCATAGTGGTACGGTCCCAGCTCAAGACGTGCAAATCCAGTTTAAACTCCCACCTGCTCCAGAGATGTTTAATAACATCTCTCAACAGGCTGATCAGAAAAATAGATTATGTTTAAAAGAAAACAAAAATTGGTCCAAATACCATACGATAGGTCACTGGACTTGAAATATTAATTGTTTCTCTCTGAATCTGGTCTGGCAGCACCAGCACAGATTCAAAGGGCTCAATTCATTGACTCCTCAGTGTCCTATGGAAAACCTCTTTATATCTAAGAAATATTTTCAGACACTTCAATATTGAATAGAGTGCTATGCATATAAAGGAATCTTTTAATTGCAAACTTAAACTGAGACGTGGTCTAATGTGCAGTTAGCTGAAAAAGCAGGAGAGAATGTTTTCCTCAGTCTTGGTTACCACGCAAATCAACAAGACGATCTGGCTCTTACTGTACTGCAATGGAAGCAGTGTGCTGTGTGCAATTTGGTTGCATGTCACACACTGCAACACAGTAATACATTTTATTTGCACATGTTCCAGGGGTCATAAAGGAGTTCTATTTAAATTTTAAATCAGTACCTCAAGTCTGATCAATTACAAAAGACTTCGGGGACTTGACAGGGTAGATATGAAGAATTCATTTCACTGTGTGGGAGAGTTTTGGACTGGAGGACATAGTCAAAGAGTACATTTGACACAGACGAGGAGGAATTGGAGGCTAGTGAATCAGAGAAATGTTTTACTGTAGAAGGCTAACAATGCTGGATCATTAAGTATATTGGAGTCAGAGATGGATAGATTTCTAAACCAGGAAGGGAATCAAGGCTTATGGGGAAGAAAAGGCAGAAAAGGAGTTGGGGTTATCATCTCCATGGCCATGATCTCCATGAACAGCAGGAGATTCAGCAGGCTGAATGGCCTACCTATCGGTCAATTCTTCTGTCAAGCTTAGATAGACTTGCAATTATAAAGAGAAAGAATTTCTCTTTCCCTTCAATAATAAAGTGGAAGTGAACAGACTCCCAGTTAACCACTTCATTCAATCTGATATCTAAAGGAAACTGAAAAAAGCATTCAAGCTCAAAACCAAAAATTGTATTTAATCTGGTCTATCGAAGGAATAACGCAATTCCACTGTGTGCTGGTTGCAAAGACATTTGAAGGACAAGAATGTTTAATAGAACAGAAAAGATCGATGTAAACTTGGAGAAGTGGAAAAACAGGAAGGAGAAAAGTACTCATTTAGTACAGGAGACTGAAATATTGAGTACTGGACACCAAAAAAGTTCCACAAAGTACATAGTAGATATACACAAAGTAGATAGACAGCATTGTAAAGAAAACAGCGCTTTGATTTGTTTTTAAAACTAGTAGCATGGATCACAGGGAATAAACAATCCCACATGAATATTTTGGTGTACCACTAGAGCAAAGGAGGATATCAAAGCCAGAGACTACAAAGTTACCAAGATCAAATGAGGTTTTGAAAACAATAGTTTGACCCAAGATACAAAGGTTAGCAGGATTACTGTGTGCAGAGCAAAAATGACAAAAATATTTTAGCTGGTGCATCAGAGACCAGGGAGGTATTATTACAAAACAAAAGAAAGTTGAGAAATAATTGATTTCATATTGTCACTCCAAGAGGGTGGAAAATCTGTGGGGGAAAATATTAGAAAAAAAAAGCAGTGCACACACCATTGCATCTTTTTAAAATACTTAAATGTTTGAAGAAAAAAAAAATCAAGACTGTGGTTGGAGAGAATAAGGAAAATAAAAGCAGGTTTAGCATTGGACTTTTTCTAGAACTAACCATCAGATAATTTACTGAATTCAGTGAAGGTAAAGTTTTAAAAGGGGTTATAACCCTTAAAACTGATCATGAAACCTCAATTAACTGATATTAGAAGATCTTCATGGAAGCACAACAGCATAAAAATGGAAGGCTCTCCAGTCTGAAAAGAACACTGTTTAAGAAATGTGAAACGTGAATGCTAATCTTGTCTTCCATATATAAAGGAAGACCAGGACCCTCTGTGTAAATATTCCTAGTCTGAGCATTTTAAAAACCGTTTTTTTTTAAAAATTTTTTCATTAAGAGGTGGATAACTTCATTGTATTCCATTGAACAGATTCTTCCAGACAGACACACATGATCAATATCTTTCTGCAGTTCAGATTTCAGATTACTTGCCATTCTAAAATTTACACTGCCGTGACATCAGCCCTATCTCTAATATAGATTGTACATAGCTGAGGTACAAGTATTGATCCTTGCTATATACTGCAGATTGCAAATGATCAATCTGCAAATATTCTAAGTTCTGAACATTAATCCATGCGAATAAAAAGGACCAATTTTGAATAGCTATCCATGTTCCTCGATGTTAAAAATCAAAAATATGCTACAGGCCTAATATCCCCTTTTCCATCCTCAAAATTTAAAGATTTTCCCAACCATTTCCGACTCATAAATCCATGTTAACTCTGCTCAAAGTCATGCCAAGCATTAAGTACCATTACCTTTTCCTTAATAATTGACTCTAACATATGCCCTCTTATTGCACCCCATTGTCCCGCTTCCTTAAATGGTGGTTCTGTTTATTATTTTCAAGGATCTGAAAAATACTCTAGAATTGAAGGAATTCAGGAAGATCAAAAGCAGTTTAGCTGATCTTCAGATAGCACTTAGATTCGTTGACACCCAGACAGTTTATCTAGTCTTGACTTTGAAATAAAGTTTATATCTAAAATTAAATAGCCAACTAGATACAAGAGTGACATGGCTGTTGGCATTGAGACAATTATCTTACTCAAATCCGTTCCATTCGCAGTTACAGAGGACAGGATTACTACAATAAACAATATGCAAAGCTGTGAGGTCTTTAACCGAAAAAAAAAATGCTTGCAGTAAACACAGCAGAAAGCCGTTTAAAACCACAAGGGGACCTGATGGCAGACTTCAGCTTGTATGCATTAATGTAGTAAAGAAATAATCATCTAGCACTTTGATTCAAGACAGAACAAACAAATCCAATAAATTAAGTAGGAACTCTAACACGAGAGATGATTACTTTTGACTTTGAGGCAATACACTACACACTTATGGCAATTTGTTGATGCCTAGAGGCTAAAATCTTACCTTAAGAATTGACATGCTAGTTAGAATCAGTGCAAGGTACATCGTTTTCATTCTGCTACAAAAATGTGGAAATCGAGTTTTAAATTTAGAATACATAAGAAATTTAAATTCAGAAGTGATGATCGCTTTCCACCCCCTCATCCCCAAACAGGCCAGTCACCTGTCACCATGAAATCCAAATCACCCCAGATTAACTTCAAATTCTTCACACTACTATCTAGAGTTAACGTAGAAAAATACAGCTCTTTAGTCTCAGCCATCATAATGGAACAGCTCCTACCAAAATCCAAGGCACAGTAGAATGGAGATTTTATAAAGCTTCTTGTCTTGGGTCAGTTATGGAAGAGTTTAGATTTTAAGACAAAATTAAACTGAAATACATGGCTCACTTGAAGTCACCTTTAACAAATCTGCTCTGGAAAGCCTGTTTGATATTTCAGGAAGGCAATAGTGAAAAACTGCAAGTCAAAACTTTCTGGAGAGAAAAACAGCTAACATTTCAGGTCTGTAAATTTCCATTCGGTCCAATTGAAGGCTCCAGACTGGATCCATTGCATGCTCTTCTTTGCAGGCACAGCTCAAGCTACTGAATATCCACATTAGTCAGTCATTTAAAAGCAAGCATAGTATAAAAACAGAATGACAGAAATTTAAAAAAGGAACATTGTAAAGATCAATTAAATTGAAAAAAGAATTCACTAGTGCTCACAAGGGGATAGTTAGAAAATTCAGATATTCAGAGGAAATTTCATAGGATTTTTCCTCTCTATTTTTCAAACTGACAAGTGAAAAAAGTATATGTCAGCATTTAAAATGCAAGGTCTTTGGTTTCAAAAAGCAAAGAAATGACAGGGAAATGAATTCTGCTACAAGAACAGTAATGGTACAACACTGTTGTAATACTCTATGTTTCAAAATGGCACCAGAGTGGCAATATTATCCAACACTTCACTGTATTTCTTACAAATAAGTACACATGTCAATGAATAAATAAATCAAGTTGACAGGCAGAAGTAGCATGTATCAAGTCTGGAAGCTAATAAAAAAATATGGCAGTGGCTGAAGCAGCCACTACTTAAGTTAGACTAAATCACTGAATTGCCATAATATACAACGCTGCATATATTTTTTAAACGAAGGAAACATCATTTGAATATTCAATGTGTAACCATTTGCACAACTATTATTTAAACAAGTGACAGAATATCAAAGCATTTGTACTCCACTCCTGTCATGAGGGTTGCCCTCTCCCCACTACTAGATCACAAGAATGAGGTGCTGTATGATAATTGACAGTCTAGGTCACAGACTATTTCTGAACAGCAGTTATCTGTTCATGAAGGCAGTTTTAGAAAATTTAGGATTGTGGAACAGATCAGCAGGACATTGACTACAAGTGTCAAAACAGACAGACTAAGATATGCAAAATGCACAGAAGTCTCAAAAAGTTCAAGATTATTCTCTTTATGACATTTCACTCATGGAATAATTTTAGTTTTTCCTATGTCATGCAAAATAACCCAGATTGTTTATTGGTAATAAAACCAAAGTCTAATTTCTCATTGTGCAAAACGTCTAGTTCTTACCTCATGATGAGTCTCTTTCAGTCTCAATAAGCCAGGGTCTCCAGTCTCTTCTACCTCCAGATCAGTCTCTGTATCATTACATTCCCTGTGCTCCTCACTGACTTCAGAGGAAGTGTAGTATTTGCTGGGCTAAGTGGAGTTGTAAGTGTCAAATGTCAATTCCAAAATAAAATTTATTAATGGCAAAAAACTGCAGTCTTAAACTAAGGAGAACAAAATGGCATAATTAATTGGTTTTCAAGTCTTCAGAAAGTCATTAAAATGGTCTTTTAACTTTACATTCTTTAGAAAACAGTTTTATAACCAAAAAAAACCAAAGTGGATATGCCCCATAGAAACCTATTTTGTTGGTTTCCAAACTGTAGCCAAAACTAAATTTTATTAGGCTTCCTACCTGCAGTTGGCAGCTGAGCTTTTCTATCCAAATACACAGAATTTATTGCAGTTAAAGGGAGAGGTTCAGTTAAAACAGAGTCTGCAAGATTCCAGATTATCTTAAAATATATCTGGATTTTTATTTCTAATAATAATTTTTAGTCTTGGTTTGAAATCAGACAGAAGGGTGGTTGAAGAAAGGAAAGTTTTAAAAAAAGTGACTAAATACTTTTTTAGGTGAGGGTTAAAAAGGTTTTCCAGCTTTTCATTTAAAAGCAAGGTCACTGTTGTGGAAGGGCTTCAGGACCCTGTTGTAGTCTTGCAAAGATGTCACTCAATTATTCCTCACTTGGCATAAATAGCAGTGTGGGTGGCATTACAGTAAGGAAATGAAATTATTAGAAATACATGCAAAGAGGAGTGTGGAATAGACTGATTAGCATTAGGCAGTAGGGGTCATGGAATAATCTTTTAATAATGCAAGACCAAGACCGGTATCTGCATAGTTCACTCTGTGTTGAGGTATTTTGAGAATGCGTTTGTGTAGCTTGGTAAATGTCAATAAACTGAACTAATAATCCACAGACACAGACTAATGTGTTCAAATCTCACCATGGCAGTTGGTGAAATGTAAATCAATAAATACTTAGTTATTATAAACTAGCCTATTGACAACCACTTGATTGCAGTAAAAGCCAATCTGGTCCATTAGCGCCTTTCGGGGAAGGAAGTTTGTCACACTTAGTCTGGCCTACATGGGACTCCACATTCACAACAATGTGGTTTACTCTTAACTGATCTCTGGTTCTTTCAGCCATTTCAACTCAATTCCATGGCAGTTTGAGAAAGGCAAAAAAAAAGCCAGTGACACCCAAATCCCATGAGAACAGCAAACAAAAAGGTATTAACATGTTTTGAATGTAAACTCTTGCTGAGTGTAAAACTAGGCAAGAGAAAAAAAAAACAAGATTCCTGACTTGCAAACTGTGCATTTTGACTTGTCAGAGAGGAGTCATCAAGTCAGCCACTGAAGTCAATAGTTTGTTTGACAGATTGATGTCCCAATGATGGATTCTTGCATGCAGAAAGGCCAAGTTCTGATATTGAAAATGTGCATTGATCATAACAAAACATACTGGTTTAAAATCACTGGAACAGAGGAAATAGATAAAACCAGGAAGTAATGGAGCTAAAATTGATCAGAACTGAAAAGGGGCTGAGGTCAGATGTGCTTTTACACGATGTAATCTGCCTTTGAGATTCTCAATAAAGACCTTCATAGTAGGTTTCCACTTTGGTCCAAAATTAAAATAGCTTAACTCAACAGCAACGAGAACACAAGTATGACAAATTATCTGTGTTCCTTATGGGGAGAAATGCTAAGTTGCCATTGCTTTTTTAAGGTGGGATGAGAGACTCCAGCAAATGTTTCTTTATGGCATTGCTATGGAGGCTGAGAACTCCAATTACCAACATGCCCTGGGAGTCTTAGTACACGTGCAGTGTGACAGGCTTTTTGGTACAGCAATCAGGCAGGGGTCGAGCATTCTTAAAATTAGGGCACTTGCATTGTGGAGGCTAGCGTGAAAAGTATGCCAACAGAACTCAGTTAGAAAAATATGGAGATTGTAAGCAAAGCTCTGGGTGCTGATTGTTCATTGCAGGTCACAGTAGCCTCAGAAAGAAGCCCACTTACATTATTTACTTGGTGCAGTTGAGAAAGACTGGAGCAAAATTAACTTTAAGAAGGCAGCAGCTGAGCTATTTGGTTAGAAAAAAAAACGAACTTGTGCCAGTGAATTGCTTACAAATGCCTAGTCTCAGGAATCCCAGTAATGTGATATCAGAGGGAGACTGTATGAGGAGACTGAATAGTCAGAGGCGTACAATCCCCAATAGGCATTTTGACTTGTTCAGTTTCCATGGAATCATACTTCCAAACAAAATAAAAACGCCACACTCAGGAGAAACCAAAGACAAGCATCTTAGTGATAGCAGGAATGGCAGCTGCTGGAGTCAGAGATAACAGTGTGGAGCTGGATGAACACAGCAGGCCAGGCAGCATCAGAAGAGCAGGAAAATTGACATTTCAGGTCAGGACCCTTAATGTCAACTTTTCTGCTCCTCTGATGTTGCCTGGCCCGCTGTGTTCCTCCAGCTCCACACTATTATGACAAACATCTTGCTGATTGCTGCACACAGTACATTAATAAAAATCCTACAATATTTATTGTGGCAATTCTAAATCAACACCTCATAAGTGGGATCCTCCACTGAATCATCATCTTCCGGTAGGTCACAGGCCAAAGATTCAACCCAGCAGAGTTCTTCATCAGCCAGATCATCTTGCTTCCTTTTGCTTCCTTTGCCATATGGTTTATTAGGTGACGATCTGAGTTCTGAAAATGTGAAATCAGAGTACAGAGCTGCATTTACAATCTAAACTAATGGAACTCAGACAAATACCCAACAGGTGACCGTCATCTCACAGGCAATTCAAGGGAAGCAAAAGTGCAAATACTGCATAATTGAGTTAAGAGGAATACAATTTAAAAAGTCAATTTTTCTTTTGCACAAGGCTCTTGAGTTCATAACCTACACAATGCAATCAGGTTTTCATTTTTAAATCTTCAAAAATGAAAGTTTGTGTTGTTACCCTGAGGTAACAAAACATTTTTGTAATGATATGAAATCACCCCGAAGCACAGTTTCAACATTTGCTTGTGCTATGGGAAAAAACATATAGCATTAAAAATGAGAGTCAAGTTGATGCCTTCAGAAATAAACTTCACTCATCTTGCTAGATGCAGCATTTACAAAAGCACATAAATGGTGTACGGGAAGATGGTAAAAGAGTACACGCTAAAGCTTTAAAAAAATATATATTCAATGTAAAAAGCATCTTACAGTCAAGCAGGTATCCATATTACCAAACTTGTGCTCCTAGCTGAAATGAAAAAAACCTAACATGCAGGCCATTTCAAATATAATGAAAGAAATAAATCTATTTCTCCATTTTTTATACATTCCAGAAGAATGGAACTCTACTCCATAAATAGTCAGCAATTTAAAAATACACTTTTAAAAATGTAGCATCAATGAGTGGAGTTCTGCAACCTTCAAATTGCGAGGTAATCTTAAAAGGTTATAACGAATTCTCTCAAAGCCCAGAGACACTCCTGTTGCAGCCATGATCCAAGAAAATTTAACTAGCACTACCTCCAGCAATATCTTTGAAACAGATGCAACAGGACTATTAAAGAAAGATCACAGGCCATCAATTCAACCTGAAGTCAGCTGAGTCATCCAGCTACAGTCTTTCCATCGCTTTACATTTCTATGCACTAGTTCAAGGAAGGTATCCTTCCCTTCTTCAATCTCTATTTATTTTCAAGCTCCCTTACCCCTCCCCAGTCCTGATGAAGGGTGCAAACCCGAAACACTGACTCTCCGGCCCCTCTGATGCTGCCTGACTTGCTATGTTCCTCCAGCTCTACACTGTATTGACCGACTCTAGCATCTGCAGTTCTTGCTACCTCTATTTGAGTTGATGAACTGTAATTGCAGGCGTCAAATTCAAATGGAAGTCAAATTTGAAACCATTCGACATACAATAGCTTTTAATAAAGCTATTGTTTAGAAATTGTTGCAGGGGACAGGTAGAACGAAGCGAATAAAGAAAAGAGCTATTTTGTCTCCACGGTTAGAAGTCACTTCATTCTTTTTCCCCCTACGCCAAGATCCAAGAATCACTGAAATCATGTCACAACAGTAACAATTCTAGGTTGCCAACACAGTGGCAAAATGGTCTCTCGACAACAAGTTCCTATTGGCATCTCAGGAAACTTTAACATGATTGAAAAGTAGGAAGGAAGAGCCAGTTACACAGCCCTGGCTGCTGCCGATCTGTAGGATGGTCACTTAGCTTTCGTTCTAACTTGAAGTGAGCCAAAACAAGCGTTGCAAAAAGACGCAATTTACATAGAACTGGAATAGTGAATTGCTGGTACAGTTTTTAAAAAGGGGGAACAAGTGCCAGCTGCTCAGAAGCACTTCCTTGCAAAAATCCTGGAAACCTATATTCTGCCAAATCTGTTCATGAGGACATATTACAGTTTAGAGGGAATGGAGGCTTAAGGGTACATTCAGAACTGAAAACGAAAGGAGGACATTAGTGGATATGTTTGTCAGGCAATCAACGACTTCAATCGAAATGTAGGGCGTGTCATCGGGAAAATATCAATGGACTGGCCAGGTGAGCAGACAATTTCCAAATTCAACACGAGAGAAAGGAGGCATTTGGGAAGGTCAAACAAGACAAAAGGAACACCATTATTAGGAGGATACCTAGATTCTAGGAAATGAGTGACCTTGAGCAAATATCTAGGTAGAAAAACAGGTCAAACAAAGGTTGTTAAGGCAGCATATGGAATCCCTTCCTGTGGAGGGATACAATACAAAGAGGAGGTAGGTTATGCTGGAACTGTGTAAATTGTTTGTTAACCATAACTTCAGTATTGTACTTAGTTTATGGTCACCTCACTCCAGAAAAGCATGTAATTGGGCCAGAGAAATAAAGGAGATTGGTGCCCTATCTGGACAAATACACAGTCATGAGAAAAGACTGGATAGGCTGGGATTGTTGTCCTCGAAACAGAGGAAGCCAAAGGGAAAAGCACATAATTGTGAAAGGCCTGAAAGTAGAGTGGATGGGACATATCTATTTATCTTTAGTAATGAGGTCAGTGACTAGCGGACACAGATTTAAGAGAGTGATTAGTGGAAAGATTAGAGGGTGATAAGAAACACTTCTTACAAGGGTCTACACCTCGCTTCCTGCCAGGAATGCAGAAGTAGAAACGTTCAAATCCTTTTTGGGAAAGGGAAAAAAAAAAAAAAGGTGTCTGGAAACAACGCTCAAGTCCCATAACCTGCAGAGCAACTGATCAAATGGTGGAAAATAGAATTCGGCTGTCTGGCACATCTTTCAGCCAATAAAATTTCTGAATCCATGATCATTCATAATATATTACTTAAATCATCTGGCTATTAAATACAGACCAGCTGTAATCAAAAAGGACTTACAGAAGCATTTACTATTTATTCTATATTATTATTGACTAAAGCACGTGGTTTTGTTTTTGGTAAGCTAATGCAAGCTCTCTGAATGAGCGCATGCCACCGGGGACCAGCTGGGGCTGTGATTCGTTAAGATGTTTCCCCAGTTGTGGGGATTGAAGAATGCAGCATAACTCCCCATTTAGCCTTCTACACACAAGATTTGCAAACATCAAACAAACAATTATATAATCCTAATTGCATACTCGAAACAAGCAAGGGAGATGGTCTAATCACTTATGCATAGAAAGTAGCAAATTTTGTTTTCCACAAAGAAGTCACTTCACATAATGCCTACCATCTGAAATTTCACCTTGACCTAAACTGCTGGGCACAGGGAAGCCAAGCATCTGTTGCAGTCTGTAGGGTGTCATAGAAAACACAAATCGAGCTAATCTGCTTAGGCGTTTCTTCCCTGTAACCCAGCGCCTTCCCACGAGCACATTCGTGTCAGCAGCTTTTACTTCTTCCACTGGCACCGAGGAACTGGCCCATGTCAACAACCTCCGAATCACGTTGAACTAGAAGAAAAGAAACTTTTACTCAAAAATAAACCTCAAGTAGTTTAGATGTCATCAGTACATTGGTAAAATGCTACCTCAGAATCAGGTGCAGGAAGCTGCAGCTCAGCCATTAAACATGCAGAAATATGTTTTCCTTCAGATTTATAGGTCCACAGTGCATAATCCAATTATCGGTGACCAATTTAGTAACCAAGCCAGTTTACACCTTCAGCCTGTTGTGCCAGTTAGAGAGATCATGGTTGATCTCAAGCACAACCCCAGTTACTTATTTTTATCCCATATTCATCAATATCTTTGATCTCAGATTTTAGAAGTTCTCGTTTCTAGTGTCAAATGCAGAAGAATTCAAATTGTGTCTCCTTTTTCAGGCAAGTATTCCCTAATCTCACTTGATGAGCATTGGCCTAATTTAAAGACTATGCAGCCTCTAGCTCTAGATTCCCAAACCTACTGACATTGAAATTCTTGAAGACAGTTAGGAAAGCAGAGAATTTAATATTGTTTGTTTAATCTCTCTTCATAATTTCAGCCTTGGAGTCCAAGAATCATTCTAGTAAATGCAAGGTGCGCTTAATTCAAGGTTAATATAAAATTTTCCAAGGGTGCAATTCTACCTGCTAACGACAGAACACAGACCTTAGCGGAAACAGTAGCAGTAAACACTGCTGGAGATTAGCCCTGCAGATGTAGTACGTAGCTGAATAGTGCAGCATATACTCTAAGGGAGGAAAAAAATATGTCAAGAAGCGATATCATGACTGGAGAGCCTCGGTTGGTGAGCATGGCTGTTGCCTTTATTTGGAGAAATTAAGGGCAATGGATTAAGTGAAAGTGTTTAACATTTAATAGACTAAGTTTTGAATTTGTGACACTGAAATCAGTCTCTTATTTAAAACAACCACCCTATAAAACGGACGTTAGTACAAAGAAGGCATTTGATTCGTGGGCCATTGGTAAAGTGACAAGATTACTTTGTTAAGTCGGTTAATAGTCTACAAAAGGCATGGTAGGACATCTCATTCCTGTTGCAGGTAGAAACTACATGGTAACATGATTCTGGATGTGACCGCACTGCAGGTCACCACAAAGAGAATGAATGACCACAAGGTAGTCAAGCAGGACTAGGCCAAAAAAGTGCTGGGGCCCCTACAGTGACTTTTTCTCAACCTCACTGGTGAGAATGATTGCTCCACTTGGAAACATGGCCAGAACTGAGATAAAGGCACTAGAACTGGTTCGGCTGTGCAGAGGATGATTGGGAAAGTAACAGTCAAGGGATATTGAAGCGCTGCAGCCACAAACCAGAATCCAAAATGGTATGTTGTCTCCCTGGTGCCAAATCAAGGAAATCATCAAGTGAATGCAGAGCACACCAACAGGGCCAGTCAGTAATCAGTATTCGTGATTCTAACAGCACAGGCAGAAAGTTGAACAAGATACTACGGCCAAATTTTCAGGAGCAGGAAACAAACTAGCAAAAAGGATCACGAAAAGGGTACACATTTCCTAGATTGTCCTGGTACAATGTGCCACTGAGCACAGAAAATAGAATGATAGAGCAGATGACTGAACGACCAGTGAAACAGGGCATGAGGGAGCCATTTACATTCTAGGCCCAGTTCTGCAGTGTTGAGATCTATATAGAATAGGCATAGATAAAATTAAAATTAAATTCAGGTCAAGATACAGTGGCTTTCAATATCCCAGCAACCTATTTTACAGTTCGCTCACTACAGACCAAGAACCAAACGTGAAACCTTTGGGTGTGTCTAGATCAGTTACTCTAGATCATTGTAAAAATCTCAACTAGCCTTAAAATAAGTCATCATTCAAGCAATTGAGTTTTTCTTCACTCCAGTACACACAATTATTTTTTGCTGCCAACGTAGATCTAGGTTCTTCACCATTCCTACTCCAAAACTGTGGAGGGAGCTGACTGTGACACAGTATTCATCATATCATTTAAAACATGCATATATCGTAACAATGGGAATTTAGCAAATGGACAGAAGGGGTCCAAGTACCACCTAATTGATCTCAAAAGCAGTCTTATATACATTGCCACAGTAACATTAGTTTTGATAAAAACACAAAAATTTGAAAATCACACAATTAGTTACTTCACAGACAGCACCATTGAACCTGGTAAATGAGATCAAGAGGCATTTTCTAACTTTTCACTTACACATTATGGTTAATGTACACATGCAAAGGGAGGCAGTGGTGTAGCGATATATGCTAACGGACTTGTAATCCTGAACACCAGGTCAAGTGTTCAGAGAGCATGGATTCAAACCCTACCATGGCAGATTTTGAATTCTAGGATTAAAGGCTAGCCTAATGGCAACCATATAATGTCTGTCAATCGTTGCAAAAAAAAAGAAAAAAACTCCCTTACTTCACCATTGTCTTTTGGGGAAGAAAATCTGCTGTCATTACCTGGTTTGCCTATATGAATCAACTTAGAGCAACATGGTTGACTCTTAAATGCCCTCTGGGTAGTTAGGATGTGCATAAAAGCTGATCTAGTCAGCTATGCCTGCATCCCATCAACAAATTAAGAATGAATTTGTGGAAGAGAAATAAAATTTCTAGCAAATGGCATTAGTTACATTAAGATTTCCAGTTAGAGGCTGAGGAATGTGGGAACATTATCTTAAAACATAGTAAGGAAATTAAATTAATTTGCAATCTTAATTCAAAACACAGAAAATTGTTTAAAATGCAATTGACTAGTATTTGCAAATGCAGCAATAAACACACACACCATGTAGATTTACCTCAAAAGTTTGATGGGCGAATAAAATAATATGAAGGAGGAAGACAACATTAGAAATGGAGGCACACAGACAAAATACAGTAGATACTGGAGACTGAAATAAAACTGAAGTGCTGAAGAAACTCTGCACAGTTGTTGCCAGAACCAGAGATAATGTTCAGTCCAAAAAGAATCATATTTGATTCAAATGTTAACATTGCTAGTCTTTCAACAGATGCTACCAAACTTCAAGTTTCTCCAAATATTGCTTTCATTTATCGAGAGAGAAATCACATGACACCAGGTTGTAGTCCAACAGATTTATTTGGAATCACAAGCTTTCGGAGTGCTGCTCCTTTGTCAGATGAAGTCATTTATGGTACAGTAGTGGTGTCCCTATCCCTGGATCAAGCGACTTGGGCTCAAGTCAAGTTTGTGACACATGCAGACAGGGTGGTTAAGAAGGCGTTTTGCATGTATGCCTTCATTATTCACTGCTTTGAGTACTGGAGTTGATCATCATGTTAAGGTTGTCTAGGACGTTGGTGAAGCCTCTTCTGGAATACTGTATACAGTCTGGTCACCCTGCTGTAGAAAGGATATTAAGGTGGAGAAGGTTCAAAAGAGAATTACAAGCATGTTACTGGGAATGGAAGGTTTTGAGTTACAAGGAAAGGCTGGGACCTTTTCCAGTGGAACGTAGGAGGTTAAAGAAGTTTATAACATCATTAGGGATATAGCAAAGGTGAATAGCAAATATCTTTTCGACAGCATGGGAGCATATTTTTAAAACGTGAGAGGAGAAAGATTAAAAAAAAAGGTGGTTCACATCTGGAAGTTCATTCCACAGGAAGTGGTGGAGGATGCAGACATTTGTATAAAATACATGAATAAGAAACATTTGGAGTGATATGGACCAGGTCCAGGCAGGTGGGACTAGTTTAGTTTGGGATTATGGTCATCATTGATTGGTTGGACCAAAAGAAAAGGGTCTATTTCCATGCTGTATGACTCTATGACCTGCTGAGGTATATAATAACATCTCTGACCAGACTGATTAAGAAAGATAGAAAAAAAATTCTAGGCCCAAAACGTCAGCCTTCTTGCTCCTTTGATGCTGCTTGGCCTGCTGTGTTCATCCAGCTCCACACCTTGTCATCTCAAAAAAAAACGTATACGGGGTATCACATCAGGAGTTTGCATAACTCAAAATACTGACCAGTAAAGAAACTGTTAGGCTGCATCAAGTAAAGATTACTCCAATTTCAGAGAGAGTTAATAGATTTCATGCAACTAAATCAAGTAGATTTAAAAGTATGTATGCAGTACAAAAGGAACACGCTTGACAGATGTTGGAAAGGGAAGCATCAGTACTTTAGGCCTCACAGCGTAATGATGTTCAGCATGTTCTCCCCTCTCAGATCTCTCACTTGGCAAGTTTCTACCAGGAATTCATCTTTATCCTAACCCGCCATAAAGGGAGAGACCGGTACTCAAAGTGTCACAAAACATTAATCGAGGCAAAGTGAGTATTTTCCACGTGTCCGTGTAGGATTACGAACCACGGGAAAGCATGATAGTTAAAACCGAAATTATCCCAATGGCATCCTCATTGGTCTTCAACCACGATAACGCATTCTCTTTTTCCAGGTGATAGCCCTGTAGGCGGAGGCTTTTTAATGCCTCCAGCTGCTTCAACACCCTCACCAATTTATAGTCACGACGGTATCAGTAATACAAAGGAAATTACAGTTTATTGCATGTATTGCCCCTTGTTCCAATTTAGAACGAACGAAGTAAATGTTCGCGAAAATTGTGGGACTCCTGGTAGCGTTAAGGAGATTCGAGGCACACAAAAACCATAAAGGAAACAGCACGCCACATAGGAACACGGTGGAACTGGAATGCAAACAAGGGCGCTTTAATTCTAGCCAAATTAAAAAAAAAAGTCCAGAGTGAGAGTTAATTGCCGCTGCTGGAGGTTCCAGAGTCTGGGATAGGTAACCACTGAACTTCCAGTTTGCAGTATTAGACAATAACTACAGTAACTGGTGCAGAGGCAGTATCGACATACCAGGTATTTTAGAGGCCCGAGTCGAGACATCCTGCTAAAGAAAGCGAACAAGGGAGCTTCTGTAGTCGCTGAACATTTTTCCTAAATACAAATAACCCAAATCAACAAAAAAACACAAGCAGATAATATTGGTCAACCTCATTAAAACACGCACACATCCAAACCTGAACATCTTTATGTTCCTCACTACCACTAACTACATCTTCCGGCAAAGCCATAACGAATAAACAAAGTCACCGCAACCCTTCCTAGGAAGTACTAACGGGAATAGACCGGTCGCAGCGGGTTGAACCCAACAAGGCAACACGTGAACCATCAAACCCACTGACCCACTCTTAAAGGGCTAGCTCGAGGCAGACTGCTCTCGTTGCTGTAATAAGCATGTTCTAAGAGTCTCTCTCTGCGTCTTTTTCCCATCACTTCCAGCTCCGTTGGTAGTTCTCACACTTATAGGCTCAAGGGATGCAGTGTGCCTGGTTAGGCCAACACTTATCGCCCCGTCCCTAGTTGTTTAGAGGATAGTTCAGACGGAATCATATTGTTGTCGGTCTGGAGACGTCACATGTAGGCTACTCTGGGTGATGATGCCGATTCCAGTCTTTAAACGATATTGGGGATCCCGATTGACATTGATTATGTGGTTGTCATTAAGGTAGCTGTGTTTTTAATCAAGATTTTTAATGAAGTCAAATTTCACCGTCTGCCATAAAGGGATTCAAGTCCATGTACCTGAAACATCAGCCTGGGGTTCTGGGTTACTAGTCCAGAGACGTTACCACTACCACCAACGTCACTGAGTCAGTAGGTGATTTGCTCATCTCCAGAAACTGCAACACAGGCAATAGACAGGTTGATACTCCACTACCACTGGCACTGAGGGAGTGCTGTGCTGTCTTACAGGGACAGAATTTTATTCTGTGGTCTACAGTCTGGCCTTGGAGTGGTGTCCAGGAGGATGGCATGTGTTGGAGGCGGGAGAAGCAGTCAGTAGAGGGGGTGGGTTAGACTCATGATTAAAGAAATAAGCGCGGAGGCAGAGGCGGCAGATAAACTGCTCAACATCTTGGCGTGAGCGGTATTTATTGATGTTCGGGTGGAGGGGAATAAAGGTGAGTCCTTTACTGAGGACTGACCCCACTATGAAGGATATATTTCCCTCCCCACCCTTATCTGCCTTCTGGACGGACTGCTGTCTCCACGACTCCCTCGTCCGGTCCACACTCCCCACTAGCCCCACCACCCCTGGCAGCTTTCCCTGCAACTGCAGGAGGTGCTACACCTGCCCCTACACCTCCCCCCTCACCTTCATCCAAGGCCCCAAGAAAACCTTCCACATCAAACAGATGTTCACCTGCATATCCACTAATGTGGTCTATTGTATCCACTGTTACTGATGTGGCCTCCTCTACATCGGTGAGATCAAGCAGAGGCTCGGAGACCGTTTTGTGGAGCACCTATGCTTGGTTCGCGACAAATGACAACATCTCCCAGTCGCGAACCACTTCAATTCCCCCTCCCACCCCCTGGGTGACATGTCCATACTGGGCCTCCTCCAGTGACACAACAATGCCACCCAAAAATTGAAGGAACAGCACCTCATATTCCGCCTTGGAACCCTACAACCCATTGGTCTCAATGTGGACTTTACAAGCTTCAAAATCTCCCCACCCCCAACATCATCCCAAGACCAGCCACCCCTTCTCGTCCCCGCCTCCTTGATTTGTCTGTCTTCTCTCCCACCTATCCGCTCCTCCCACCGCACTGACCAACCCCCACCCCCACTTCCTACCTGCACTCACCTTTACTAGCTTCATCCCCGCCTCCTTGACCTGTCCGTCTTCTCTCCACCTATCTGCTCCACTATCCACCTACTATCACCGCCTCACCCTCTCTCTATTTATTTCAGAGCCCCCTTCCCCTCCCCCATTTCTGAAGAAGGGTCCAGACCCAAAATGTTTTTTGCTCCTCTGATGCTGCCTGGCCTGCTGTTTTCATTCAGCTCCACACCTTGTTATCACGGTTAGGAGACTGGGAACACACGAAGCAAGGGTGGAATACAAGGAAAGTCGAAAGAAACTTAAGCAAGGAGTCAGGAAGGCTAAAAGGGACCATGAAAAGTCATTGGCCAACAGGATGAAGGAAAATCCTAAGGCTTTATGAAGAGCAAGAGAGTAGCCAGGCAGAGGGTTGGCCCACTCGAGGACAGGGAAGGAATTTGTGTGTGGAACCAGAGGAAATGGGTGAGGTATTAAATGAGTACTTTGTGTCACTATTCACCATCGAGAAGGACTTGGTGGATGATGAGTCTGGGGAAGGATGTGCAGATAGTTTGGGTCATGTTGAGATCAAAGGGAGGAGGTATTGGGGGTCTTAAAAAACATTAAGGTAGACAAGTCCCCAGGGCCTGATGGGATATACCCCAGAATACTGCGAGAGGCAAGGGAGGAAATTGCTGGGCCCTTGAGGGAAATCTTTGTATCCTCACTGGCGCAGGGGTGGTCCCAGAGGATTGGTGAATAGCCAATGTTGTTCCTTTGTTTAAGAAAGGTGGCAAGGATAATCCAGCTAATTACAGGCCAGTGAGCCTAACGTCAGTGGTAGGGATACTATTGGAGAGGATTCGTCAAGACAGGATTTACTCCCACTTGGAAATAAGTGGATATACTAGCGAGAGGCAACGTGGTTTTGTGAAGGGGAGGTTGTGTCTCACTAACTTGGTTGAGTTTTTTGAGGAAGCGACGAAGATGACCGATGAGGGTAGGGCAGTGGATGTTGCCTACAGGGACTTCATTAAGGCCTTTGACAAGGTCCCCCGTGATACAGAAGGTAAAGTCACATGGGGTCAGATGTGAGCTTGCAACTAAATACACGGATAAAAAAACCTGGCTCGGTCATAGAAGACGGAGAGTAGCAGTGGAAGGGTGTTTTTCTGAATGGAGGGCTGTGACTAGTGGCGTTCCTCAGGGATCGGTGTTGGGACCTTTGCTTTTTGTAATATATATAACTGATTTTGGAGGAAAATGTGACTGGTCTGATTAGTAAGTTTGCTGATGCACAAAGGTTGGTGGAATTGCGGATAGCAATGAGGACCTTCGAAGGATAAGCTGAATATAGATTGGTTGCTAACTTGGGCAGTGAGATGGCAGATGTAGTTTAATCTGAAAAAATGTGAGGTAGTGCATTTTGGAAGCTCTAATGCAGATGGAAAATATACAGTAAATGGCAGAACCCTTAAGAGTACTGATAGGCAAAGGGATCTGGGTGTACAGGTACACAGGTCACTGAAAGTGGCAACGCAGGTGGAGAATGTAGTCAACAAGACATACAACGTACTTGCCTTCATTGGCTGGGGCACTGAGTTTAAAAATTGGCAGGTAATGTTGCAGCTTTATAGAACCTTAGTTAGGTCGCGTTTGGAATATTGTGTTCACTTCTGGTCGCCACACTACCAGAAGGATGTGGTGGCTTTGGAGACTGGCTTTGGAGAGGGTTCAGAAAAGATTTACCACGATGTTGCCTGGTATGGAGTGCATTAGCTATGAGGAGAGGTTGGAGAAACTTAGGGTTGTTCTCACTGGAATGACAGAGGTTGAGGGGCAACCTGATAGAGGTCCACAAGATTATGAAGGGCATGGGCAGACTGATAGTCAGAAGCTTTTTCCCAGAGTGCAAGAGTCAGTTTCTAGGGGCCATAGGTTTAAGGTGTGAGGGGCAAGGTTTAAAGGTGATGTACGATGCAGGTTTTTTACACAGAAGGTGGTGGGTATTTGGAACTTGCTGCCAGGGGAGGTAGGGGAAACAGATACTATAGTGACTTTTAAAGGGCATCTTGACAAATGCATGAATAGGATGGGAATAGAGGTATATGGTCCCCAGGAGGGTAAAGAGTTTTAGTTGTGATGGGCAGCATGTTGGTGTAGGCTTGGAGGGCCGAAGGGCCTGTTCCTGTGCTGTAATTTTCTTTGTCTTTTGTTCTTTGTTCTATCCCCTTTGTGGAAGTGAGACAGCCCTATGTTAGAGAGGAAGGAGATTCTAACAGCCCAGCTCAAACATGTGGATTACTACAGGTAATGTCCTTTCTCAGAGAGTCCAAGCTAGATGGAGAGTAAATATTGTTCGAATTTGGGAAATGCGCAAATGGTGTTTTTAATCACAAATATTTTGTTAGTAAAATTGAGTTGATCGTGAAACCTAATTCTGTGACCCTTTATCCGCCTCACTGACTGGAACGCTTGGGTAAAGTATTTTAATATATAAACTTGTTAAAGCGTCCAAAGCATGGACAATAGTGGCCAAGGTCATTACCTTCTTACTGCATTGCAGGCTGTTCCTTTGCACCATGGAGATGGCACTGACCCAGGTGATGGCGTCATACCAGTCAAGCAGTGTCTGGTGGCACAGCTTCCTCTGCCAGTCCTTGGGAAAGAAGACACTTCTCCTCTGGACCCGAAACTCCAGAGAATGGAAGTGCCAACTTCCCCTTTGGTCTGTCTGTGGGTGGGTCTGCATCAGAATGGCAGTTCTCATCCTAGTGCACAATAGGCTATTAAAGGTGACATGGGCACAAGGGATGGCAGCCTTGGACATCTACTGAGTGGTGAATTGTTCCAGGAATGGTGTGTGATAAGGTGTGGTGGAAATTGGAATGAGATATGCTCTAGGGGTGGGCTAGGTAATTAATAAGGTGTGTTTGGTAAAACAGCACTCGAAACTCGTTAGGCCTTGTGGCAAAAATCCCTCTGAAGAAATTGAGAGATCTCAGATTTAGCCAAAAAAAAATCCAGTCCTCTGTGAAGGAATTGTTTTGGAACAAAGGATGACTCTTCTGCATTACAGAAACATAAACACATGTCAAACCTGAATCAGAATACCATCTGGACTATTGGCAGGATCAAATGATCTGTTAAAATGCAAATTCCACTTCTTTCTGTATTTCTCCTTGAGAAAGGGGAGCTGGAGGGAAATGCACAATTCAATTAACAACCCTGTTCAAAACCAAATTAGGATTTTAAATCTTAAGTGTCTGAGGCCCAGTCACTGTGTGCCCAATAACTGATTAATGGAGAGCTTGCTCTCTATGTATGACACTTGGATTTATGTGGGGAGCTTTGGGCTTGCATTGAACTAAGAGTGCCTCTCCAATCAACAAGTGTCTCACAAGCTCTGCATGCTTCAGTGATTGGAATTAAAATATGAAATGGGCTGAGAAGTTCCTCACAGATAAACTGCACTTGCTGTTCATGGTTCAGAAAGAGAGTTGAACTGTTTGCATGGTTCACACAACTACACAGTGTCATTGATTCACTGCTGGACGCTGGATAAGCCTGTTGAATGAAAAGAAAACCTCAGCATTCTCAAGCTACATCCAGCTATCCATGAGAGATATGATGAACTGCAGTGCTCTTGCAAGCAATACTTCAATAACTTGATTCTTGTAGCTGCCTACTGCTGATTTTCTTGTGTGACTGACGCCGCCTAGGGCACCCTACAGTTATGTTTATCAGTCAATAAATGAGTAACTGAGGGCCCTGTGATGCAGTAATAGTGTTCCTAGGTCTGGGTTCAAGTCTCATCAGCCCAGAGCTGTGTCAAAACATGTCTGAACAAGTTAGTTAGCAATTTCCTTTAACAAACTGACAAACTGCTCCAACATTTAGAGGCAGGAGGAGTACAATTTCACTTCTTCATCAACATTCTCGAATTATAAATTACTATCCTTCAGATAAGAACTCTTGTTTTTAATAGTGTTCAAATTGACAATGATGCAAGGTTTGAGGGTATTATAGGGTTAATTTTAACTCTAGACAAATATGTAGATTTGAAACTAGTAAAAATCATGTTCTTGCACTGCAGCAACGGTAGCACTGTAGCAACATTGCTTCATGGTGTGTTAAATGGCTGTGAGGCTGCTATGAGCTGTAAGAAATTGTTCCCCAGGAGGTGGCAGAATTGCAGTAAATTAAAATTCGGACAGTATTTTATGGAAGCACATAAAACCTTTCACATTCAAAAGGTTATCTCAGCAATATCATCAATAACTTTTTGTATTGTTTTCACAGTAATGCAAATGATGATAATACTGTATCATGATGCTGCTTGGCCTGCTGTGTTCATCCAGCTCCACACCTTGTTATCTATGATAATACCGTAGTTTTTTTTTTAAGAAATGAACTAACCCTCAGAAATTTGATGAAGTTGCGGTGGACGATGAATTTGAAGAGAACGTAGGAAAAATGGCTTTAGGACCATATTAATTGAACAATAGCAGTCTGTTTGTAAATTGTATTTGCTCAGTAAACTGCATTATCACGGTTTCAATAAAGGAATTAATATAAATAATACTCTGGCCTTCAGAGGAAGTTTTTCTCACATCCATGTCCATCTCTTAAAGTATACAGATACTGTTAAAATGTTTGCATTTTGTTCTTCATAAAACTACCATTTAAATTTTTCTCTCAAACTCATTTGCATTTTATAGAAAGTAAAATTCCCATGGATCACAACCAGCGTTTTGAAACAAACATTTAACAAGAAAAACTTTCCTTGATAAGTTTATGGCTTTGTTAATAAAATTGAAAGTAGATAGGTTTATCAAAAATTAAACATTTTAAAATGGTGCCTAATCCTCTAATTGTGAGGAATACTATTTTGAATAACTAAAATTAGCTTCTAAATAAAATACGGAACTATCGTTGTACAGTAAAAACCAAAAGAACTGCGGATGCTGTAAATCAGGAACAAAAACAAAGTTGCTCGAAAAGCTCAGCAGGTCTGGCAGCATCTGTGGAGGAAAAAACAGAGTTAACGTTTCGGGTCCGGTGGCCCTTCCTCAGAACTACTGTACAACTACAATTGTACAGTAGTTAGTTTGTTCAGTAAGTTAAAAATGTATTTAAACTTTTTTGTGTATGACTGTTGGTGCCAGTGTACAAAATAAAAGTTTCACAATAAAAGACCCTTCAAACACTTGCCAGCAACACATTTAGTGGAGAAAATAAAAACTGAACATAAGAACCAGGAGCAGGAGTAGTCCATCTGGCCCTCTGAGACTGCTCTGCCATTCAATAAGATCATGGCTGATCTTTTCATGGCCTCAGCTCCACTTACCCGCCCACTCACCATAACCTGTAATTCCTTAACTGTTCAAAAAAAATCTATCTTAGCTTTAAAAACATTCAATGAGGAAGCCTCAACTACTTCACTGGGCTGGAAATTCCACCGACTCACAACCCTTTGGATGAAGAAGTTCCTCCTCAATTCAGTCCTAAATCTGCTCCCTCTAATTTTGAGGCTGTGCCCTCTTGTACTTGTTTCACCCACCAGCGGAAACATCCTCCCTGCTTCTATCTTATCTATGCCCTTCATAATTTTATATGTTTCTATAAAGGTCCCCCCTCATTCTTCTAAATTCCAATGAGTATAATCCCAGTCTACCCAGTCTCTCCTCATAAGCCAACTCTCTCAACTCTGGAATCAACCTTGTGAATTTCCTCTGCACTCCCTCCATCTGCCTATACATCCTTTCTCAAGTAAGGAGGCCAAAACTGCACGCAATACTCCAGGTGTGGCCTCACCAGCACCCTATACAGCTGCAACATAACTTCCTTGATTTTAAACTCCATCCCTCTAGCAATGAAGGACAAAATTCCATTTGCCTGCTTAATTACCTGTTGTACCTGCAAAGCAACCTTCTGCGATTCATGCACAAGGACACCAAGGTCCCTGTACACAGCAGCGTGCTGCAATTTTTTACCATTCAAATAATAGTCCATTCAAATACTGTTATTCCTACCAAAATGGATGACTTCACATTTATCAACATCGTACTCCATCTGCCAGACCTTTGCCCACTCATTTAGACTGTCTATATCCCTCAACAAACTTTCAGAGTCCTCTCCACACTTTGCATGACCAGTCAACTTAGTGTCATTCACAAACTTTGACCCACTACACGTAGTCTCCAACTCTAAATCATCTGTGTAAATTGTAAACAATTGCGGACCCAGCACTGATCCAGAAAATCACTCATTTATCCCTACTCCTTGCTTCCTGTTGGTTAACCAATCCTCTATCCATGCTAATACATTGCCCATGCGCCTTCATCTTATGCAGCAGCCTTCTGTGCGGCACTATGTCGGATGCTTTTTGGAAATGTAGATACACCGCATCTACTGGGTTCCCGTTGCCCACGGTCCAGTAAATTAGTTAAGCATATCCTGCCCAAATGTGAACCCATGCTACATCTGCCCAATGGGACAATTTCTATCTAGATGTGTTGTTATTTCTTCCTTGATGACAGATTCAAGCATTTTCCCCACAACAGAAGCTAAGCTAATTACCCATCTTTTGTCTACCTCCTTTTTGAAACAGTGGTGTCACGTTGGCTGTTTTCCAAACTGCCGGAACTGCCCCAGAGTCCGGCAAAGTTTGGAAAATTACCACGAGTGCATTTGCTATTTCTCCCACCATCTCTTTTAGTACACTGGGGATGCATTCAGTCAGGGCCAGGTGACTTGTCTACCTTTAGGTCCAATAGCTTGCCCAACACTACCTCTTTTGTGATAATGATTGTTTCTAGGTCCCCACCTACCTTAGTCTTGACATCAATTACTGACATGTTATTCGTGTCCTTCATTTTGAACACTGACACAAAATACCTGTTCAATGCCTTGGCTATTTCCTTATTTCGCATTATTAATTTTCCCTTCTCATCCCCTAAAGGACCAATGTTTACCTTGGCCATTGTTTCATTTTATGTATTTATAGAACCTTTGCTATCTGTCTTCATATTCTGAGCTAATTTACTCATAATCTATCTTACTTTTCTTTATAACTTTTTTTGTGGCTTTCTGTTGACCTTTAAAGTTTTCTCAATCTTCTAGTTTCCCACTGGTCTTTGCCACTTTGCCTGCCTTATCTTTCAATTTGATAGCCTCCCTTATTTCCTTAGACATCCATGGCAGTTATCCCTTTTTCTACAGTCCTTCCTGAAAGAACATAAGAACTAGGAGCAGGAGTAGGCCATCTGGCCCCTCGACCCTGCCCCGCCATTTAATAAGATCATGGCTGGTCTTTTTGAGACTCAGCTCCACTTACCCGCCCACTCACCATAATCCTTAATTCCTTTACTGTTCAAAAATTTATCTAGCCTTGCCTTAAAAACTTTCAGCGAGGTAGCTTCAACCGCTTCACTGGGCAGGGAATTCTACAGATTCACAACCCTTTGGGTGAAGAAATCCCTCCTGACCTCAGTCCGACATCTGCTTCCCTTTATTTTGAGGTGATGCCCTCTCGTCCTAGTTTCACCTGCTAGCAGAAACAACCTCCCTGCCTCCACCTTTTCTATTCCCTTTATAATCTTATATGTTTCTATAAGAACTGCAGATGCTGGAAATTAGAAACAAAAACGGAATTTCCTGGAAGAAACTCAACAGGACTGGCAGCATCTGTGGAGAGAAAGCAGCATTAACATTTCGGATTGAGTGATCCTTCCTCAGAACAGCATTCAGTGTAGAATTGGCATCAATTATTAATTCAGTTTGGGACGTGCCTAGTTTTGTCGGCAAGGATAGCTTCCAGCAAAATGTTTCTTAAACAAGTGTAAAAGATTGCAGGGGACTAAATTTGCATTGCATGAACAATGCAGAAGGGGTGACTCATTCTTTTGTACTGACTTAATCAATTTTGCGTGAATTTAACTGGAAACATCTCATGGAAATTCCAGACCACAATACTAAATTTTCACCCGCTGTCCAATCCTCCTCCATCTTGTTACCAAATGTGCAATTACACAACTGAAGTTTGAGCAGTCTTTCAGGGTACTTTATCAAAACTAACTCTGAATGCTGCAAAGTAACTCATAACACAACAATAAGCATTAATCTTGTTTCCCCCAAACAGTATATTTGTTTTTTTCTCCTACTTTGAGATACAAAGCCACAGGTAGATAACTATCATGTGACAAAAGAGATAATAGGTACTGCAGATGCTGGAGAATCCAAGATAACAAGGCGTGGGGCTGGATGAACACAGCAGGCCAAGCAGCATCATAGGAGCAGGAAAGCTTGACGTTTCGGGCCTAGGCCCTTCATCAGAAATGGGGGAGGGGAAGAAGGTTCTGAAATAAATAGGGAGAGAGGGGGAAGCTACCTCGCTGAAAGTTTTTAAGGCAAGGCTAGATAAATTTTTGAACAGTAAAGGAATTAAGGATTATGGTGAGTGGGCGGGTAAGTGGAGCTGAGTCTCAAAAAGATCAGCCATGATCTTATTAAATGGCGGGGCAGGCTCGAGGGGCCGGATGTTCACCTGCACATCTGCCAATGTGGTATACTGCATCCGCTGTACCCGTTGTGGCTTCCTCTACATCGGGGAAACCAAGCGGAGGCTTGGGGACCGCTTTGCAGAACACCTGCGCTCGGTTCGCAACAAACAACTGCACCTCCCAGTCGCGGAACCACCTCCCCCTCTCTCCCTATTTATTTCAGAACCCTCTTCCCCTCCCCCATTTCTGATGAAGGGTCTAGGCCCGAAACGTCAAGCTTTCCTGCTCCTATGGTGCTGCTTGGCCTGCTGCGTTCATCCAGCCCCACACCTTGTCATCACGTTACAAAACCCTGTTTAAATATTTCAATGTCTCCAGTTTTGCAAGAGCAATTGAGTCCTGTCAAACACCAAGGTTAGAATTTTCCTTTTACTTGAGACTAAGTGTGGATGTGGACCTAAAAGTGAGCCTAGAGGGCTGTGGGCCAAGTGCTGGAAAATGAGATTAAATTAGTTAGGTAGTTGTTTTTGACCAGCATGGATGTAATGGGTTGAATGGCATTTTTCTGTTCTGTAGATCTCTATGACTATTACATGTTCTCATCCTTTTTCTAGGCAGGTTCCGAATTAAGCAAAAAGCACCACTAATCCAGGAAATTTATCAACATTGATTTCAGATATACTTTGCTGGACATATGAAAAACACATTGTTCATATGTAAAACACCCGCATTATAAAAGTTGGTGACAAGTTAGAGGGGGATGGAGGGAGAAAATTTAGCATAGTGACTTGGAGTTTCCACAAGATATGGTAATGTTTTGTGCTAAGTATGATAATTATATCAAAAGTAAAGGCATTGCAAGTATTACTAAGGACGGGCAAAAAATGCTCGCAAGCCACTGTTCCCACAAGTGAATAAATAAAAAAATCGTAATTATTAAAAACATCTATCAGTTGTTTCACTGGCAAAGGATTTTTAGGTTGTATTGTATTGTTTTGTCTTCTATGAAACAGATTCCAAAGTTACTGGTTATGAAATATGAGATAGGCATTTACTGTATGTCCCGGAACCACAACATCAGAATCAAATGGAGTCAGAGCTACAGTTCCCAGAAGTACACCTCCTAATGCCATTAACACTGAAAAGACCTCCTAATTAGACATCTCCATGCTTGTTGGCTGATTAGAGATGGCAGTGAAATCTCAACATGTTGGGCAGAGAGGTGTAGACATAACTATGACAGAAGGCCCTTGGTTTGGAGGGGAAAACCCTCCACTTGAAACACTGGGGCAACAGGGGTGGATCTGGCTACATACACCACCTCTTTGGGGGACATTGGGTTGGCAAAAGCAAGCTGCCTCCATTAAGCCTGTCAAAATTGCGCCACCAATAAAATGCATGCGAGGCAGCAAAATCATCCCTAATTGCGGTCCTAGTCATGTTGTTGCTCCCAGAAATGCTCTTGTGATTGTAAATCAGAATTGTCTTCATCCTTTGGCATTGATGTACGTTTATTCTAGCACTAAAGTTTCCTTTATACCATGTCCCTGAAATTATGCTGTCAGGGATGCTCATGTTCAGGGCACAGTCTGTGCAATTGGGTACACAGCAAGTGTGTAGATCAGATTACTGAACAGCCAGGGTTCGATGCTGACTTGGCTGAGGTAGATTCAGGGCTTACTTGTAGTAAACCTTTGCTGTCCTTTAGCAAATAATGGCTGAAGCACTGCATTTGTGCACAGTACTGAAGAACGAGGCGCTGCTATATTAAATGGTTATCAGATGTTTGTGAAATCCTTTCCTTCCAACTTAAGTGAAGATCAAGACCTCTTTCAAATACACAGGTCAATGTGTCAGCTAAAGCAAGAGAGAGAAACTTTGCATGACATCATAAAGTATTAATACATGGGCGTACTCTGTGATAAGTTTGTGTCTTAATCAGTGAAAATAAAGCATACAACTTTCTTGGATTATGTTTGATTAACAGAAATGGATCAGTCAAAATTTCCACTAGAATTATGTCATAACCTCAGCTAAAGAGAGAGCAAAATGCAGAAATATAACAAGCGGCCTGCACTGGTGACGAAACATTTATCAGACACACCACCACCTTGGCTATTGGTATATTTCATCTCTTATATGTAATATTTTATCTTAAAATTGTTGGCCTCTTCGAGTTGCTTATTAGCATGCATCAAAATAACTGGGTTAAAGAAAGTTGGAAAATGATCTACTTTCTCAGATGTGATGCACCAGTCGTTGGAACCCATCCAGAGATCCACATTTCTGTGGATTAGCAACTTGTGCATTTTGAAAGAACTCCAAATGATTAATTGAATTTTTAAATCTGAATATATTTTCTTGCTTCTCTTCAGAGCACAGTTTAAATTTAAAGTGTCTTAGAGGAGATCTGAGGAAAAAAAAGTTTCCCCCAGAAGGTGGTAGAAATGTGGAGTGTGCTGCCTGAGAAGGTGGTGGAGGCAGGTACTCTTACAATATCTAAGAAAATTCTCGAAAGTTCCAGAGAATAGGCTATGGACAGTGCAGGTAGATAGTATTAGTGTAACTTGTTGGGCCAAAGGGCCTGTTTCCATAGCGACTGACTCTATGACTCTGTGAAAATAATACCCACATTAACATAGAAATTACTGGAAAAGCTCAGTAAGTCTGGCAGCATCTGTGGAGAGCAATCAGAGTTAATGTTTCAGGTCGTTTCGGATCGAGTGACTCTTCCTCGGTTTTTACCCACATTAATATCCCCTTTTATATAAAGATCAAATGTCTTAAAATATTCCATCAGTATTGTGCCTCTACATGGTGGTAAAAATCTTATTATGTGCACAAAGGCCTTGGTGCTGTCCTGAAATTGGATGGATTGTAATTAAAAGTGTTGTTGGATACAATGTGAGATATAACAATAAGAAAACAGTGTGGGGAAATAAGAAAAGTTAAATCAGTAAATGGAAGTAATAAATGCTTTGTCATGGATCTCTGAAAAACATAAGTAAACTAATTTGATTCATTAATTACTATGCATGCAGAAGTTTGAATTTATGTCACTTCCTTGTTTCCATTGCTGGTTTCATAAGACTGAATGGAAAAATGCGCAAAAATCTAAAATCTGCTCCAGCATTGCCTCTTTATTTAGTGTTGATTGCTCCCATGTTACAGAGCAAAATGTTCCCATTTTCTGCTCCAGTTAGTTACACACCTGAAGCAAGTTTTTTTTTCCACTCTTTCACAGTATTTGGGTGTAACACAAGCATTTGTTGCCCATCCCTAATTGTCCCTGAGAAGATGGTGGTGAGCTACCCTGTTGAATTGCTGCAGTATGAAAGGTCATCCTTTCTAGTCAATGACACTCTAAGAAAGTGTTCCTGTATTCTTGATCCTCACAGCATCATACACCTGGGCATGCCAGGAAGGCAAGAAGTGGGAGCAGAGAGAAGGAGAAATATATTATCTCTTATCTTGTCCTTTTTGAGCTACTTACATAACTGTTGTACCTTCTCCTCTTTTCTTTCTTAACTCCCATCCACTTGAGCCTCCCTGTTGTTTCCAGAGTGATTCCTGAAGTGCGTGGTTTGTCCGATGAGGAGTTTAGGTCTGTGCTGACTGGAATTTAGAAGGGTGAGAGGAGATCTGATTGAGATATTTAAGATGCTAAAGGGGATTGACAAAGCAGATGTAGAAAGGATGTTTCCTCATGTGAGGCAATCTAGAACAAGAGGTCATAGTTTGACGTTAAAATGTAGCAGTATTAGAACAGCGATGAGGAGAAATTACTTCTCTCAGAGGGTAGCAAATCTGTGGAATTTAGTTCCCCAGAGTGTGCCGAGACATTGAGTACATTTAGGGAGGAGATAGACAGATTTTTAATTAGTAATGAATTAAATGTTTCTGGACAGTCTGCAGGGTAATGGAGTTCTGGCCAGGATGAGATCAGCATGATAAAATCAAATGGCAGAGCAGCTCAAGGGGCTGAGTTGCCTACTCCTGCTCATGTTCTTAAGTTTTTCCTCCCTGAAATCCATTACTCTCTCTCCTCTTCACCTTTCTTTCTGTTATCACAGATCAAGGAAAAAGATACGGTGGACTTGTTTATTCTCTTCACCTTTTGTCTGTAGCATACTGGGTTCATTTCAAAAGGGCTGTGGTGTGTTTTTCAAACTCCTCTGTTTGGTGAGGTCAATTGAAAGTGAATTGCAGCAAACTCTGTTAAGGAATATTATTTATTTACAGATTCAAACCTGGGTGGCTCTTCACAACTTCCCACACGTACATAAGGAAGTTTTGTGCGCATGAATATTAAAAACAAAACTGTGGACATTATATGAGGAATCAGAGTCCAGCAAGTTATCTTTACTTGTGTATTAAAGTTGAGGTGATTCCAGATGAAGACTAGGAGTTGTGGAATTTCTTCAAAGTTAGTGATACAGCAATAATATGATTCTTGTAGATTTGCTATTATTAGGCAATTGTAGGACTCTTTCTCAAAATTAATTTTTATGGAGTGAGCAAGGTCAGGATCCTGTGACAGGCAGTCAGAATCACATAGAGAGGGTAGCAATCAGAGCTTGAAAAAGCATGAGATTGATTGGCTTGAGATATTGGAAACAGCACAGGATGGGAGCCTGAATTGGGAACTGCCTCCTGTTGTTGGCTCTTACTTCAGAAGAGGAAGGGGAAGAAGCTGATTGGTGAATACTGGTAAGTGTTTATACTATTCTAATTGTGAGAAATTGTTCTAAATTTATGTGATTGTATGCCAGCTTAGCCAAGTGGGATTGGTCTGGTCCCTGGTGCTGTGAGGCAGCAGTGCTAACCACTGAGTCACTGATTCAATCTATTATTCTCAATAAGCAAATCGGTATCTTTTTGGAACTTGATATTTCAGGTAGAGGCAGGTGGATTTTTATATCCGTTCTATTATTTTGAAAGTTCAGAAAGTCATTAGCATCAGAGATCCAAAGATAAAGTTTCCAAGAAAGTGTGTGATTCAGTACAGTGATGAATAGGATACCAAGAAAGTATATGATTCAGTTCAACTGACTAATAGGATACCTATGGTATTAATTAATGGAATGTTTATATTGCTGAGTTTTATGAAAAAAGAGCAGGGACCATTAGTTTAGTTTTCAGTTGAGGAGAATCAAGGGTTTTGTTCACAACAAAAGTTTCCTCTCAGCAAAAAAATCAGGAATTCGATTCAGGAGAACATACACCCTAACAGGACAGTTTTAGTTTGTGAAGTCTCCAGGCTGTGAGAGTCAGTATAAAATTTATCAAGTGGTTGGAACTGAAAAGAAGTTCTGCCTAGCAGACCTGAAAGGTCGTTCAGTCCAGCTGAATTCATTTCAGAAATGAAAAGGCGTCATAAAACTGTCTTAGCAGTTCTGGAAGGAAAATTGGACAGAGTTGGCTAACTGAGAAATTGATGTATGAATATGTTTCAGTGACTGACCACCACAGTAATCAACTCCAAACATTAACGTTATCAAGCTTCATTATCAAGTTTCACTCTAGGATCTGACGTGTCCAGTATTCCCATTGTTTGGGCTCAAAATTCTATTGGTTCCAAATGGTCAAAACAATGAGAGATTGAAGATTGTAAATCAGTGGTATGTTCAACATTTTCAGTGTGATACCATATGTGTGCTGTGCCCAAGGTAGATCCTTGACTCATTGAGTAAAGCCATTGTAGGTCGTGGACATATTTAATTAGTCAATCTCATTTGTTTTCCAAACTTGTGTTGATTCCAAATGAGAGTGTTTTGTAATTCTTTGTTTTAAAGACCAAAAGTCCTCTGAAGTGCTATTCCAGGATGTGAAATATTGATAAAGTAATAAAATAGATACAAATACATTTTGGTAAGCTGTGGAATCTCCTTTAGGAATCATATAATGTTCTGTCCATTCTTCTTGATTCTTTTTATTATCCAACATTAGGAATATAATAAGAGAAAAGAAAGATAATAAGAAAAGGCAAAACACCAATTAATATTTTAAAATTAAACAAATTTTAAAACCTCTCAGAAAATGCACGGGAACAGAACTAAGTGGAAAGCTCATTCGACACATAATAGGTTGAATGAGTTCCTTCTGAGTTGTAAACATCTGAAATTCTAAGCTTGCTTCCATTTCTAACCACGTTGTCTAAAATGTGATTAAGTGATTTCATTTTAAGGAGAATCATAGAATTATGGAATCGTACAGTACAGAAGAGGCCCTTTGGTCCATCAAGTATGTACAGATAAAAAGCTCCTCTAAATCTACACTGGCCCCCCTTTCCAGCACTTGGCCCATAGCCTTGAATGTCATGATATTCCAAATATTCATCCAAGTAATTTTTAAAGGCTGTGGGGTTTCCCATCTCAACTACCCTTCCAGGCAGTGCATTCCGGATTTCTACCAAAAGAATCCTGAAATCCCCCCTAAACCTCTTGCTTTTCAGCTTACAAGTATGCCTCCCTTGGTATTGGCCCTTCCACTAAAAGGAACAGCTGCTCCTTATCCAATCTGTCTTTGCCCTTCATAATCTTATACACCTCAGTCAGGACCCCGCTCAGCTTTCTCACTCTAAAGAAAACAACCCAAGCTTACTTCACCTTTCTTCATAGCTAAACTGATGCATCCCAGGCAATATCCCGGTGAATCATGTTTGCACTCTCTCCAGTGCAATCACTTCATTCTGAGAATTTTATTTTATTCATTAATGGGGTGTGGGTATCACTAGCTAGACCTGCATTTATTGCCCACACCTAATTGCCCTGAGGGCAGTTAAGAGTCAACCACATTGCTTTGGGCCTGGAATCACATGTAGGCCAGACCAGGTAAAGGTGGCAGATTTCCTTCCCTACAGGACATCAGTGAGCCAAATGGGTTTTTCCTGACAATCAGCAATGGTTTCATGGTCATCATTATACCCTTAATTCCAGATTATAATTGAATTCAAATTCCACCATCTGCCATGGCGGGATATGAACCCAGGTCCCCAGAATATTATCTGGGTCTCTGGATTAATAGTCTAGCAATAATACTACTAGGCCATCGCCTTCCTGGAATGCAGTGACATGAACTGCACAGACTATTTCCCCCAGTTGTGGCGTAACCAAAGTTACAGTTCCAACATAACCTCCATATTCTTATAATCCATGTCCCATAGAGGCATAGGGGGAGACAATGACCCAGTGGTATTATCGCTGGACTGTTAATCCAGAGACCCAGACAACATTCTGGGGACCTAGATTCAAATCCTGCCATGGCAGATGGTGGAATTTGAATTCAATAAAATATCTGGAATTAAGGATCTAAAGATGACCATGAATCCATTGTCAATTGCCTTGAAAAACCCATCTGGATCACTAATATCCTTTAGGGAATGAAACTGCCCATCCTTACCTGGTCTGGCCTACATGTGACTCCAGACCCATAGCAATGTGGTTGACTCTCAACTGCCCTCTGGGCAAGAAGGGATGGGCAATAAATGCTGTCTAGCCAGCGACACCCTCATCTCATGAATGAATTTTTTAAAAATGCCTTTTTAATGAGCCTATTAACCTGTCCTATCACCTTCAGGGATCTGTGGACAAGCACCCTGAAGTCTTACTGTTTTCCTGAGCTTTCCAGTGCACTGCCATTCATTACTCCCTTGTCTTGTTCCTTCTTCCTCACACTTATGAATGTTAAATTCGATCTGCCACTTATCTGCCCATCTGATGAATCCGTCTACATCATCCTGTAACCTAAGTTGTACTTCCTCAATGTCTGGTCAATCTTTGTGTCATCTGCAAACTTACTTATCATCACCCACTCAATTTCTTCTATTGCATTTATCAATAAGGGACCCAGCACTGATCCCCTGTGGTACACCACTGGACACCAGCCTCCAGTCACACAAACAGCCTTCTACCACCACTCTGTCTCCTACCACTAAGCCAATTTTGGATTCAACTTGCCAAGTTACCCTGGATCTCATGCACTTTTGCCTTATTTAACAGTCTCCCATATAGGATCTTGTCAAAGGCTTTGCTGAAATCCATATAAACTATATCAACTACCATAGACTACCCTCATCTACATACCTGGTCACCTCCTTAAGAGATTCAGTCAAATTTGTTAGGCATGCCTTCTTTCTGACAAAGCGACGCAAATTATCCCTAATCAAGCCTTGCTTCTCTAATTGGAGATTCATTCTTCTCCTCAGAATTTTCTCCAATAGTTTTCCTACCATTGATGTGAGACTCACTGACCTGTACTTCCCTGCTTTATATCTACCATCCTTCTTGAAAACTGCATTAGCTGTCCTCCAGTCCTCTGGCACCACCTCTTTGGGCAGAGGGGAATTAAAAAATTTGGTTCAGAGCTCTGACAGTCATTTAAAACTGAGATGAAGATAAATTTCTTCACCCAGAGAGAGGGGTGAGCCTGTAGAATACACTACCACAGAAAACACTTGGGGCCAAAACATTATATAATTTCAGGAAGGAGTTGGATATAGTGCTTGAGGCTAAAAGAATCAAAGGAAAAGAAAGCAGGAGCAGGATATTGAGTTGGATGAACAGACATGGTCATTATGAATAGTAAAGCAGGCTCAAAGAGCTGAATGGCCTACTCCTGCTCCTATTTTATCTGTTTCTATGTAACTCATCTGCACCTCAGGATTTGTTCACTAAGCCTGTCAAAATCTCCAATACTTCCTCAGTCCCAGTGTCCAAATCTGTTTGTGACATCCACCTGAGCATAATAGAAAAGAGATAACCAACAGGAAAATTCTGCCCATCATCTTTGGCTCCGTCCATGAGCTATTTTCTCAAGACATTGATTTTATACCTGTCCTTTTTCCCTTTCTGGTGTTGAACCAGATCCTGAACCACAATTGGTCTGTTATTTGACTCTGGAATGGATTCTCAACCATGGCCACTTCAGAGTTCCTCCAATCTTCAAATGGCTAGTCCTCTATCCTAGAAATATTTGGATGTTAATGTTATATGGAAAGGTTTTCTGATTTAAGTTTACCTAATTTTCGTAACTCTGTCAAGGTGTTCAAACTTTCTGCCTCTACAGCTTCAATTCTCAGGCTCACCAAGAAAAACAGCTCCAAATGATGGCAGACAGATTTCCTTGGTCCACTCTGTCCCTGGGCCATGTTGCAGAAGTGGTATGGACGGACCAAGACAGTACCAGCCCTCAAGACAACAGGTAGCTGATACAGCCTCTTAAATGCCAACTGAGACCAATTAAGGGAGGCCAAATAAAAAATTGAGGTTCCTACGGGGGCCAAAGAGGGGGGTGATGTAGGAATCAGTTTAGGTGCTAGATTGCAGCACTCTCTGATTGTATGGTGGGGACCAATGCTTCAGGCATGCCAGAAGGCCCTTCCTTTCTGCCTAGGCACTGCAGCTGCAACAGCGCTCCCTTTTTCCCTCACTGGAGCAAGTGGCATGCCCTGGATCTGCATCTTTCTCCTGGGTTTTGTAACATTGCCTCTATCAAAACATTCACCTTATGGCAATTCTACTTTTAATGCAAATACATCAACTAAATGTATCCCTGGTGGAAACAACTACCTGAAGTACAAATTTCATCCCATCTGAAGGAATGGCCTAGACATTCAAACAGGTCATTTGTAGGTATGTAGTAGTACGTTGGAAACACTGGATTCAGTTGCTGCACCTGAATGATGAGTTTTGGGGCTTCTAGTTTCATTCCATTGAGCTGCAGAGTGTGGAAGGCAGCTGACATGTTGAAATGGGCTTAAAGATGGGATGGCTGCAACACTAGAGTCAGATAAAGTAGGTGTTCCATGTCGAGGTTTCTCATGCTAATGTGTGTGCACCATATCAAAGTGAAACCATTTAAAAAGGAAATTACTAAAAAAAGGCATTAAATGTGTGGTTGTTGGAACGTGGAATGCACTGCCTTGAGGCCATAAACGCAAAGACCAGCTGATATTCGTAGATAGTTTGGGTGTTATCCTTTGCTTTACAATGCTCAAGTTTAATATCTGCGAAATGCCAATAATATTTCCATGCCAGTCCTAAATTTATAATGCAAATGTAAAGTTAATTGCATTACTAGTAGGTACCAAGTGTGATCCTCCCACATTTCATGCATTCTTTGAGAGTAATGTATCAAAAGATATTCGCGTAGGTGAAAGGGTGTGTCTCAGTTTTTTCTAGTCCTCATCCCCTACCCATATAACTCTTTCATCTTATACCTTGGATTCATAATTACAAGTGTCAGTCCAAAAATGGGGCCCTATTTAAATGAATCACCAATTTTTTTTACAACTCTTGAATTAAATTAATTCCTTTAGCTTTATGTTCTACAAGGTCAATGTTGTCTTAAATGAAACAAGAAAGAAACTAGTGAAACAAAAGTGATTTCAACAACCAAATTTGAACTAATAAAGCTAGCTAATTGAAAAGAATTTGATCAAATTATCCTTGTAGGGGTCAATATATGACCATTACGAAGTTCTGAGTGTATTGGAAATGAGGCAGGTTCTATAATGGGCAAGTGATCCGTCTAGGCACTTTATAGTCTCCAGGATTCAAAAATGAGTTCCTCAACATTCAGAGAATGACCTCTATATTCTATTTTTCTAACATCCCCCACCATCTCCATGTCTTATTTGTCTCTTGATAGCTTTGCTCTCAGCAGATTGGACTAATTTTCTCCTTTTCACAGACTAATTTTCTCCTAACATTTACACTTACTCACATATCTTCACACCTTTACCACCATTATCACTGCCTTTGTCTTTTGCTATGGGTACGCTCGCCATTTGTTCCACTTGCTCTTCCATCCCCTTTATCACTAGCATAAAGATATCATTTCCCAGCTGCTTTCATTTCTGAAAAAGAGTCATATTGTACTTGAAACGTTAACTCTGTTTTCTCTCCACAGAAGCTGACAAACTTGCTGAGTTTATCCAGTACTTTTGTATAGGTGATTTGCTCAAGCAGTTTTTTCACAGAATATGGGATTGTTACAGTGCACAGCCTGTCATGTCAGAGCCCAAACAATAAAGATGAAAATGATTCCCTGTGATGTAAGACCAGGACTTGTCATGTCAATGACCTAGCTGACATTACACTGACTGAAAATGTCATTGGAGTCCACTGTGTGTTTTCAGGCTCTGTAATATTGATTAAAATTGAATGAAATAAGTATTCAAAAAGTAGAATGTAAAAGGAAAGGGATGGATTCAAATAAAGAGGCCGAAGAGCTAATGTTAACACTGGGGTGAATGGCTGACTCATCTACACTGTTCAATTTCCGTGATTCCTGAATTCTCAAATTCATTTATGGGTTGTTTTATCAAGTATTAACTCTTTTGTGTGTCTATGCACTCATTAGAAATAAACAATATTATCATCATGAATCAATAAACCAAACTACATATGCATTACATTTTATTCTCTTTATTTTATGTTATTAAGAAGTAATGCAAACTGCAAAGTCTACAACTATGGAGATAGAGGAAATACATGATGTTTCAGCACAAAGCAGGCACTAGACACATGAGCTTAAGTTTATGATAATCAACCAAAATAAAACCTGAATATAAAAGTATGGTTATCGACCAACCAGGTCGTACCTACTACCAGTATCCACCTATCACCATCATTCTGCTAGCCCCCTCCTCCTCCCCTGTTTATCTGCAGCTTCCGCTACCCCCACATCCAGTCCTGAAGAAGGGTAATACCCGAAATATTAACTGCTCCTTTCCTCCAGATGCTGCCTGGCTTGCTGTGTTTTCCCAGTCTCCTGTTTGTCTACCTTGGTTATCAGCATGATTGCCCTAGTATGAAACAGTTTATATCAAATACCCTAAAGTTAATTCATTTACACAGCTGCCCTACAAACAGCTTAATTTTCTTCCAAAATGTTTTTTTCTCTAATGTTGGATATCTGGCATGTAGGGTTAGATTTGTGGTCAGAATGTAATGCTCTCCCCTGGGACAGGTTTGGTGGCAGAGTGGCATTGAAATGAACAGGGGCATGATGGGTGAGGACCCTGCTGCCTTCCCACCTCCCCCCTCAAACATGAATGTTGCAATTAATGCTCATTTATGGACTTCATCCTGCAGCAGTAGCTAGGGGACTTGGCATGCCAGAAGCAAAAAAAGCTGCTTCAAACGAGCATCTCTCAACCAAGGGTCCTCAGTGTCTGATCAAGGCACCCAGCGTTGGGAAGGATAGTGACCTGCTGTATGGTCGTTACTTTACCCTTGTTTATTGCTCCATTCAGACACTCCTTCTGACCCCACGGACTAATTTGGCACAGTCATGTACCTGTTCCTGGGTCCTTTGGTTATTCTGAGTCTCAGGTTGGGTGCCTTATTGATAGCAGTCAACACCTACCCCACAATGGTGCTACTGAGAAAAAAGAGCTGCCAGCATCTAATCGGATTGGGAGACCACCCCACTGGGGGAAGGTAGGTCCACTGCTGCCCAGCTAACTGTGGATACTTCTGTGTGGACTACATGAATTCCTTAAGTGGTCAATTTGTGGCCTCCTCCTCCCACAATTGGAATGTTACTTGCTGTGGCAGAAGTCCAAACTGGGCCTACTACCTGGAAGTACCCACTGGTTGGATTGGTGACCAATCAAGAAAGAGGCACCTCCTTTTGGGGCTTCTTCTATCCCAGCAAGGTATTCCCACTCACATTTCTCACTCTCCATCTGGCTGCCTCACCCCTTCCATCTGCCCCTGGACACTGGGAGACACCTGCATGACCTTAAAGTCTGGGATCTATCATTCACTAGCTTCTTCAGAAAAGGATGCAGTACCAGCAATGGCCACCATCCCCAATCACATGATCAGCAGGATTTCCTCCTCAGAGGTGAGCAGAAGACCCACCTCGAGCTAATTTGCAGTTCAATGATCATCAAATAGTGACAGATCAAACTTGTCATTTAAGAAGTCTGTTACATTTGTGGACCACCAGTAATAACCAAAATAATATTAGACAAATTTATACTTAAACATACTGTGACCCCTGGAAAAATGTAGTATAAAATATTGACTGTCAGTAAGAATTAGAGTGACATTGATTATATTCTCCTTAATTCTCAGAAGGATGTAAATTTGCATGATTATTTTCATTTCAAGCTTGTTAGGTCAAAACAAAATGAATGCATTGTGTTTCCTTATCAAAAACCTGGAAAAAATGTTGGAAATGTGTGCAAAAGGTATAACTTTTACATTTAATGTCCCAAATGGCTACACTTAACAACTTTATCATTTAGTGATGAACTTTAACCCCAGATGGGAAACTAAGGGAGCTGATGGCCTTCCTGCTTGAGTCTTCAGGGTAAAATGTCTTAAGTGATTGTCACAGCCAGTCCTCTTTTACTTTCTGAAAACCCTAACACATTTGCCCAAAATTACCTTGGTGTTTAGCTGTTTGAGGATTCCAGACCCTGGGATTTTCTATGTGATTAATTGTGACCAACTGCTTCTTTCCATTTGTACCACTTCCAATATCAGTACATGCCTTGATGGAAATCAAAGCAATAGCACGGGCGAGAAAGAATCCTGACAGCAGAGGCCTGGACTCTACCTCAAGGCCCTGAGTCACATGACTATACACGATTAAGATTTTGGTTTACCACAGAAGGTCTCATGTTCTTTCCACCAGGTTTTACTGAGTGGATCACCATCTCACTGAGTATCTAACTAATACCCAGTCAGACCCCATAGTTATTAAAGCATCTCAATTAACATACATCAATGAGACTTGTACTGGGATCAGGAGATCAGGCAATCGCTACAGTATTCCCAGTTTCTGCTTTGCAGTAACAGCTTTGACACTTATCTGCCCCAGTTAATTTAATCTCTTTGTCAAACTAGTTTCCTTTATATTAATTGAGAAATTACAAAATTTCCCTATGTTATTACAATACAACCTATTACGCAACTTGTTGAAGGTATTTTAAAAGACAGCTACACAAGTTATGGACCTCAGGTGAATAAAGTCAATTTTTATACATGTTAACTATGCTAAAAATGAAAGTATCAACATTTCCATACATAGAATCATAGTATCCCTACAGTGTGGAAACACGCCCTTTGGCCCAACGAGTCCACACTGAACCTCAGAGCATCCCACCCAGACCCATCCCCCTATAACCCACCTAATCTACACATCCCTGAACACTACGAGCAATCTAGCATGGCTAATCCACCTAAACTTCACATCTTTGGACTGTGGGAGGAAACCGGAACACCCGTATCAATGCATTTCAAATGCCTCAGAAATTTTGGGGTACCCAATTCTGGGGATACAAAGAGTTACTGTAGATGCAAGACTCAGTCCCTGAATTTGAATGCTGAGGCCGGAGACAACCCTGATATTGGACCTGAGGTTTTGTCTCCATAAAGCAGCAAGCTGGAGAGAACACGAAGCATTCGCATGACAACATATTGTTGAAGATGTACTGACCAAGACATTAGCTTACATGAAAGCTGCTGCATGCCAAAATTTCTAGGGTTTCAATGCATTAAATTAGAGCTGAACTGAGTTAAAGACAAATCTAGCATGGGAACATCATCTGCAAAAGAGCCAAAAACAGAGGTTGCCGGAAAAGCTCAGCATGTCTGCAGCATCTGTGAAGAAAAAATCAGAGTTAATGTTTCAGGTCCAGTGACCCTTCCTCAGGACTCAGCTTTTCCAGCAACTTTGTTTTTGTTCCTGATTAACAGATCCACAGTTCTTTCGACTTTTATCTAAAAAAGGGCGTTGGGATATTTCATGCTCTGTTCAGAGGCTATTGACACAAAGCCCAACCAATACCTGGTGTCATGATTAAATTCATGCCTGAACCTACACTTTACTATCACGTCAATGCTATGATCTAAAAGTATCCCTGTGTAGTCCAGCAAGTTGATACATTGTGTATTAGAAAGAACAGGTTAGTCATGCTCTGGTTAGCATACAAGAAATTTACAATCGGTAACATTTGATCAAAAAATAGCAATTAAACACAAATTTGGTTTGAGATTGTGTTTCCTCTTGGTTTCAGTTTGGTGTCTTTAAGGATAAGGAATTCCATTCAGGGTGTGAGGATTGATATCTTCAACCTCCCCATCACCATCCCGTTGCAAAATACAGGCAGTCCCCAGGTTCCATTCTGGAGTCGGTTCACAAATGATTTATACACAAGTCAGAAAACGATGGAGGACAATATTCTTAAGTACAGGAAAGGTTTGTATGTCGGGTCTTTAAAATTATACTGCTGTATTTGATCATGTTTGTAAGCACGAGCATTCATAAATTGGGGACCCCATAAAATCACCATAGTCCCAGAGGACCATAGAGCTGAATTCTCATTCGAGAGACGATTGGTGACGGTTTAACCTGAGGGTCACCATGCCTCAGGTGAGGGCAGAGGTTAAGGAGGCAGCACCCTTATGATTACCATCCCACTGCGATAGCTAATTGCACAGAAGTGCAGAATGAGTGGCTTCTTAGTCTATGCAATGCCTTACCAGTGAAGTCCAACACAGGCTGGCAGCCACTGGAAGCTGGAGAGTGTCAATGGAGGCCCGAGCTGTGTAAGTCACTTTTTTATTGTCTCCTTTATTTCTTTTCATATGGGGAAGGAAGTCCTTGCGTTAAATTGAAGATCAAAAGACTTTCTGCATCCAATCATTAGATAGTGAGCATGCCTTCGTGCAACATTTCAGTCAATTCAGCAAATAACAATGTCCAGTTATTGCCCTGTGCCTTTGTAAATGACGCAATTATTTTGCAAATCAAGAACATAGGTCAACATCAAAGAAAGATCGAGTTTCATTTACTTATCAAGCAAATTCAGATTTTATAAACACTGTTTTTCAGTACGCACAAGACGAATGCATTTCAAAGACCTTAATAAAGGCAAAACATTTTGGATGCTGGAAATACAAAACAAATAGAGAATGCTGCAGAAACTTAGCAGGTCTGGTAACATTGGTGAAGAGAGATATAGAGTTTATGTTTCAAATCTGGCACAACTCTTCTTCAGTTTTCTAGCCAAATCTGCTTTCTCTCCACTGATGCTGCTAGACCTGCTGAGTTTCTCTAGCAATTTCTGTTTTTTGTTACAAATATAAAATGTCAGTGAAAGAACTACTTTGAATGGCTCAGTCATATCCTGTGACAGGAGGATCACACAGCTGATGCCACAAATGAGCCAGGTGGTCTTCCAGCTAATTATCTTAATGCAGCAATTTTCAAATAGGCTAAGGATGCATTCATGAGCAGTATGCAAGCTCTATCTTGTGGCAAAGTAATCTGCAAAAGGTCTGAAATAAAATTTGGAACCTTCTCTCCTGTGTTGTTCACATACTCTCCCCTCAACTCAACAGATATGGATCAGTTAAAGTTATCTCCAAAATTTTCCTCAAGCCAAATAATACCACTGTTGCCATGACAGCAAATAAAGTGGGAGAAGAATTTATTGAGGTATCAAATAGTATGCAGTGGCTCACAAATGTACATCAGGGCTTCAGGACAACAGTTTATTTGTGGGTAAGTAGCTATCGTACATGGCAATAATTTAAAGTAAATTTACTGCTTGCTGCAATTATAATGGCTCTTGATGAGACCACACCAGGAGTATGGTTTGCAATTTTGGCTTGCTTATCTGTGGAAGGATGTTCTGGCTATGAAGGAAGTACAGCAAACATTTACCAGACTATTTCCTGGGATGGCAGGACTGACATATGAAGAAAGACTAGACTGGATAGGACTATACTCACTGGAAGGGAGTCAGTTTGCCTGGATGTTTGGTTTATGATGGAAAGTGGTGCCAACAGTGAGGGTCAATTCCAACACAGGCCAAGGTTACCATGAAAAATTCTCTGTCTCTATTTCTCCCCTTGCCTGAGGTGCAGTAACCATTAAGTTAAACCAGCACCAGTCATCTCTTTCTGATGAGAGACCAGCCTTGTGGTCTGACAGGACAATGATGATTTTATTCACTGGAGTTTAGAAAAACACGGTGCAGGGTCATGGTGGGGGGATGTGTCATAGAAACGTATAAAATTCCAACAGTGTAAAGTATGTTCCCAATAACTGGGAAATCAAGAACGATGGGTCACAGTCTAAGTATGATGCGTAGGCCATTTTTAAGGACTGAAATAAAGATAAATCCCTTCACCCAGAGTAGCAATCCTGCGGACTGCTCTGACACAGAAAGAAGTTGAGGCCAAAGTGCTGAATGTTCTCAAGAAGGAATTAGATAGTATTCTTAGGGCTAAGCAGCCATGATCATTTTAAATGAGGGACCAAGGTCAAAACACTAAATTTCTTACCTCTGTTCCTATTTTCTATGATTCTAAAACATTCTAAACAAATAAATATTAAATAGCAGACTTTATCATTTGGCTGACTGACACACCATGCATTATTGGAGACTGCAACCATTAAGACAAACCTTGGAGCGCAGGTTCATTGTTCCTTGAAAGTGGAGTTGCAGGTAGATAGGATAGTGAATAAGGCATTTGGTATGCTGCCTTTATTGGTCAGTGCATTGAGTATACGGGTTGGGAGATCATGTTGTGGCTGTATAGGACACTGGTTAGGACATTATTGGAATACTGTGTGCAATTCTGGCCTCCCAGCTGCAGGAAGGACATTGTGAAACTTGAAAGGATTCGGAAAAGATTTACAAAGATGTTGCCAGGGTAGGAGGGTTTGAGCTGTAGGGAGAGGCTGAATAAACTGGGACTATTTTCCCTGAAGTGTCGGAGGTTAAGGCGTGACTTTATAGGTGTTTATAAAATCATGAGAGGCATGGATATGGTAAATAGCCAAGGTCTTTTCCAAAAGGTCTAGTCCAAAACTAGACAGCATAGGTTTAAGATGAAAGGGGAAAGGTTTAAGAGGGACCTAAGGGGCAACTTTTTCATACAGATAGTGGTGTGTGTATAGAATGAGCTGCCAGAGGAAGTACAATTACAACATTTAAAAGGCATTTGGATAGGTGTACGAATAGGAAGGATTTAGAGGGATATTTGCCAAATGCTGGCAAATGGGACTAAATTTATTTAGGATATCTGGTCAGCATAGACAGGCTGGACCGAATGGTCTGTTTCCATGCTGTATATCTCAATGACTCTTTGATTCTATGACTCTATCTCACTTAAATAGAATTGTCCAAAGTTCCATATGGCTCACAGATTCTGGACATCATAAAATGCTGGAACTGCTACAACAACGGTGCTGGAGAAAGGAATAATAAGGTACTAGATCCTCTTAGCTCCAAAAAAAACTTTAAAGCTAAATAAAAGCAAAATACCATGGGACTAAGAGATATAAAAATGCAAGAAAATATAGGCAGGTCCGGCAGCACCTGTGGAGAGAAAATAGAGGTGGCATTCTGAGTCCTAAATGATTCTCTTTTGGAACTGTATCACCAGTAAAATTAGTTGTTGAATTATTTGAGGCATAGTTCTGCTCTCTAAAGGTAATACATGTTAAAGAACCTCAATTCATGTCTAAAGGACCCAGCTGGAGCTTTGACATTAGCAAGGCAATCATTCTAGCAATGCTGTTTTAAGGCCTCATTAAACCACATTTTTACTCCGTCGGTATGGGATAAAGCAATTTGTGCTTCAGATAAACATTATTTGAGTATGAAATGAAAAATGAAATATACAAATATGTTACAATTTAAGTAAGACAGGGACTTTTATTTATGGGGTATATTGTTTTGTTTAAATTGAGGGGTGATAGATATAGGACAGATGTCAGAGGTAGGTTCTTTACTCAGAGAGTAGTAAGGGCGTGGAATGCCCTGCCTCCAACAGTAGTAGACTCGCCAACTTTAAGGACATTTAAATGGTCATTGGATAAACATATGGATGATAATGGAATAGTGCAGGTTAGATGGGCTTCAGATTGGTTTCACAGGTTGGCGCAACATCAAGGGCCGAAGGGCCCGTACTGCGCTGTTATGTTCTATGTTCTAAATGCCTTTCAATGGGATTGAACAAAAGATTGTTAATCAAATTGTTCCCTTCTTTCATATTGGAACAGTACTCGGGTTTATTATGACCTTGGGTTAAAGGATTGTCTGAAGAGAATGTGGAAGGAAAATGTGTTAGGGTTTATTGCATGCGAACCAGAGAACAGAGTTGATTTTCAATGCTTATGAATTCAGGGTTTTGTTGCTCCTTATCAGATTTTCCTTCATCTATTTCACCCAAGCGGTGCATTCAGGCAGTAGTGTTGAAAACATGCTCCAGTCTATCAGTAAAAGTCCTGAAACATCAGCCTTCCTGCTCCTCTGATGCTGCTTGGCTTGCTGTGTTCATCCAGCTCTACACCTTGTTATCTCAGATTCTCCAGCATTAGCAGTTCCTACTATCTCTCTCAAAGTCCAACATAATGTTTTTTTGTTTATGAGCATTGATACCTCTCAAAGCATATTTCTTCTCCTGAAGCTCAGTTTCCCCTTTCATCAGGCTTCAGCAGCTTGCTCGTTTGAGACTATCTCCTTTTATTGGCACTATAAATGCAAGTATTATTAATTTCCTCACTAAGTAGTCAATTAGTCTCAATTTAAAAAAAAAAGATTTCAAATCATCAATATTCTTGCACCAAATTAGCATTTTACTGAGTTATTTATGGTAGTTAACTAAAATCATTGGTCAACTCAACTATCTGATGCATACACATTCTTCAGATATCATACATTTATACAGTTCATTCTTAATATTTTCTGTGACTAGGTTTTACCAGAGCTTTACTTGTTCCTACTTATAAGGTAATATAGTAGTTACAATTGAAAATGAAACAATTAGAAGGTATTCATTGTAAAGCACTAAATAGCTGCCATGATCCATCAAAAAAAAGCTTCTAAGAGACCATACTATTACCATTTAGTCAATGCTGGCACTGGATTTGATTATATTAAAAAATACTTAAATAATTTGGCTGCTTTATAGTTTTTAAAGTATGTTCGTTCAATGCATGAGAATGAGCCTTGTACTTATTTTGTCATGCAAGCGTACGGGGAATAGACTATTATAAGACTTTTTTTAAAATGGGGAACGGCTTCGGAAATCTGAAGCACAAAGAGATTTGGGAGTCCTGGTTCAGCATTCTCTTAAGGTTAACATGCAGGTTCACTTAGCAGTTAGGAAAGCAAATGCAATGTTGGCATTCATTTCAAGAGGGTTAGAAAACTAGGGTCTGGTCAGATTGCATTTGGAGTATCGTGAGCAGTGGTTGGCCCCATATGTGCTGGCATTTCCCCCTTTGCTCTTTCGTTCTCCTCTCTCACCCAGCTTCTTTCTTATCTACTTTATTCTCTGGTTCTGCACTTGTGTGTGAACTAATGAAACTAACTTCTTCCAGTACTGTCAAAGCTCATCGATCTAAAATGTCAGCTCTTTTATTCTTCTCCAGACATGCTGCCTGATCTGCTGAGTGGTTCCTGCATATTTTGTTTACTGTCTTTATTTCCAGCAACCACTGTATTTTCCGTTTTGCTAAAAGAATAATGTTTGGGCACCTTAGGCACCTTGATTTAGTACCAATAACTAACATCCTCCTCATGCCCATCTTTCGAATATCTGACTACCTTTTGAATGTTGCTATTAAGGAGAAGGCAGGAAGATGTGGGGGAACCTGGTAGTGGGCAAAGAATCTGTAAACCTCAGAATATGTAAGCCCTCTTAGCCTTAATAGCTGGTTTTAATTTAAACAAGCTACTGCAGATATGGCGGCAGAGTGGTGAGCAATGCTGCCTCACAGTGCCTGGGAGCCGGATTTGGTTCCAGCCTTGGGCAACTCTCCATGTGGAGTTTGCACATTCTCCCCAAGTCTGTGTGGGTTTCCTGCCACAGTCTCAAAGATGTGCAGGTTAGGTGGATTGGCCATGCTAAATTGTCCCATCCTGTCCAGGAATGTGCAGGTAAGGGGATTAGCCATGGGAGATACAGGAATGGCGGGTGGGGGAGTGTTGGGTGCTGTTTACATAGGCGGTGTTAGCTGGATGGCCTCTTTCTGCACTGTAATGATGCTATGATACCAGTCTGACAGCAGCCAGAGTAGCTGCCTATTTTTAGGCAACAAGTGAGAAAGGCGTTGTACCAATGATTTCATAGAGTAATAGAATCCTTCTTGTGTGGAAGCAGGCCATTTGGCCCATCAAATCCACACTGACCCTCTGTCAAGAGCAACCCAACCAGACTCACCCCTCTACCCTATTCTCATAACCCCACATTTCCCATGGCTAATGCACCTAGCCTGCACATCTTTGGACTCTTTGGAAACCAGGAAGCCTGGAGGAAACTCATGCAGACATGGGGACCATGAGCAAACTCCACACAGACAGTTGCCCAAGGGTGGAATTGAACCGAGTGAAGCTAACTGCTAAGCCACCGTGCCGCCCTGACATCTTCAAGTCATCTCTTTTACTTTCCAAATTAATTCCCTGTTTGTTTCTAGCATGAATCTCATTCAGCGAAGGAAGTGACCGTCTAATCAAATAATTCCTTGCAGACCAGCACTAACCAAAACATGTTTTAAAAGAGCTCCAGAATGAAATACAGAACCATATCATTTTGGGATTAGCTGCTTAACATCATGACTTGGAAAATTTGAATGTCGGTGCCCTACTCATCTACAAACTGTTGAATTGGAATCATGGATGGAATTTAATGTCCGCGCCCATGGCAGGAGGCTGGTAGATTGGGTTTCCATTATATTTCCATTTTTACCTTAAGGCCACAGTTGGAAGGTCCATGAACCTTGCTATCAATTGAGGTCCTTAAGTCACCAATTAAGGACTTCAACCCTTTGCCACTGGTGTTGACACAGTGTAGTCGACGAGCGCAACAAGCAAACTTCTGAGGTGTTCCGGAGGTGGCCAGATATCTCTCCACTCTGAGCCTTGAATGACAAACCTAAAATCAGAAAGTTGTTGCCAACTCCAAATTCCTTTCAACCTCCAAGAAACCACTCCTGTCATCACTACAGCACCTTTCCTCTTTACAGGGGAGAAATACCAACTTTCATTCCCAACATAAAATACCTGCCTAATACGGACAACTCTCACCTCCTGTGACCCAAAGTGACCTGCTCTTGGGCCTAGTGGTGGACTTAGACCTGACAGGAAGGACTTGTTCCAGAAGCAGTCCAGAATTATACCCTTGCCTTCCAGGAGGTGAGAGCTGTCTGTATTAGACAGGTGTTTAATGTGGGGAATGAAAGTTGTTATTTCTCCCCTTTTAAGAGGAAAGGTGCTGGTGGCAGTGCACCAAGGGCCGACATGGTGCGAATGAATGAAATTGCCAGGAGCCATTTTTGTTGGCTAATTGTGGTCTTGCAGGTTGAAAGTGCGATCAAGTGAATCCTGTGTGTTAATAAGGAAGGTGTCACCATTATTGCCCCTTCATCTATGGCAATGGTTTCAATCATTATGGCAGCAGATTCACATTGATTTTGTGGGATCCGTGAAGGGACGGATGTTACTATTGTTCGTGGATGCCCATCTGGAGTCGCCTGAGGTGGCAGTCATGAAGGCGGTATCACTGGAGCAATAGACCGACTGGATTGAAATATTTGTCAGGTTTGGGAACCGCGAACAAGTCATGAGTCACAATGATTCACAGTTTGTGGCGCAAAAGTTGGAGGAGTACCTGGAAAATCACAGAGTCGGACATGTGAGATCAGCTCCATATCACCCTGTGACAAACAGTCAGGCAGAGAGGTTTGTAAAAAACTTGAAGCAGGCCTTAATACCTTACAAGGGGAGAGATCACCAGGACAGCGAATCAACAAGTTCCTCAGCATGTATAGGAACATACCACACGCAACGACTTAGTGCTTGACAGTATCCTTAATGTTTAACTACCAGTTAAGAACCATGTTTGACTTACTGCAGCCAAAAGACACCAGAGAGGAGGTAGAGTGAAGCCAAGAAGGACAGATGGTCAGAAGTGTGGGAACATCATGGTCAAGTGTATTTCGAAGAGGCAAGACCATGTAGGCTCAGAATTACATTCCTGGGGAAAATTGGATTCCAGTGATGGTGGTGGTTCAAACAGGAACATTGTTGTACATGGTGCAGACTAGGGATGAACTGGTCTAGGGGAGACAAGCAGTCCAGCTGGTCACTGTATCTCACCCCTGGGGTAAATCTCTCAGAATACCGAGCCGGTCCAGATGGGACCAATGGTGTTGACCGAGTCATGTGTCTCTGAGCCAGGGGTTGGCCATATCCATGGAGGAGACAAAAGCAGCATCACAGGGGAACAACAGCCAACTAGAGAGCCAATCTCTGTACATGAGTGAATAAATACTCAAAAATAAATTCAAAAATATACAATAGTGCTTTGAATGCACTAAAAGTGTTTTATTTTGCTGAATTTGTCATTTAAAATACTTATTACCGATAAAATAATGAAGTTGTCTTTACATAGAGATAACTAGGTGTGGAGCTGGATGAACACAGCAGGCCAAGCAGCATCAGAGGAGCAGGAAGACTGACGTTTCGGGCCTAGACCCTTGTTCAGAAAGTTGTCTTTCATTGTTTTCGCTTGTTCTAATGAAAAGAGCAAGTATTCCTGCATAATGTATCATTTCATTCTCTTTCACATAAAATTTGTCTGGTTTGCGCAAGTTAACTGAAACAAAAAATGGTCAAACTAACCAGATGAATAAGTATTTTTCTTGAATATTTTGTATCATTAATAATGTATGTTTATAAAGAAATCAATAAATGTTGTACCAAAGACAACTAATGTTAAATTCTGAAAATGTATGCTGCCTGTTAATTTAACTAATAAATGCTCAAAAAATGTAATTACCTTATCAATGTGTGCATACAAATGTATTTAGTTGTACTGAGTTTGTAACTTGTTTGTTTCCCATGATTGATAACTTAGCCGATCATCTGGGTTAAAATTGTATTTAATACACTTTCATGGAATTGAATGTGTGAAAAAGACACCGTCAGGATTTTGTACTTTATCAGAGGAAGAATAGAAGAACCTTTGCACTTATGCAGAAATTGTAAGAGACTGAACTACTAACACCAATTCTGTTCAATGCTGAGCTATTAACATGTTGCCCAAATTTGCTGGAAATGAAATATTGGAAGCACAGTTGTGCAAAGTCATTTAAGATTGAATGGTCCCTGTTCTAATGAAAAACTCTGCAATGTGTGTTCACTTATTTTCTTGTTCTCAGAAGTAATATGGTAATATTCAAGGTATAACAGTGCTTACTACTTGAAGGTTATTTTGTTAATTAAGGAGTAATTTCCTGGCTTCATTTTTAACATAAGAAAGCATTTGCTGTTGAAACACTAGCTCCTCTGATATGAGCTGCTAGTCAAATGAATAAAACATAAGTATAGATATTGATCTCCAGGGAGCCCATATTAAGATTTGAATAGATTTCATTGATGAAAGATGTTATAACCTGCTGATCTCCACACCTGCATTCCATACACTCCCAGCCAGCAACACTTTTGCGTCAAGAGCCCAAATGGTATAATTTGCCATTAGGGCTTGCCTTAGGGAAATGTGAACACAGTAATGCTTTGCAAATGGCAACGATCCTGGAGTCTTTCTGCTGTTAATGCCTTGTTATTGTTTCTGATGAGATTCCATAGCGTTTGTTCCTACTCTCTAAAACCTTTTGCGTTTGAGCCAAAATGCATCCTCTTTTGTGGCGACTATCGATATCTTAGGATTACTTTTATTATTAAAATAATAGTATGATGAACCATTAATTCTTAACACAAAGGAAAATGTCAAATCATTTTCCATTCGTAGGACCATCGAGAATATCCTTGAGGTTGAGTTGTTTTTTTTATTCCAGCCCCACCTTAATTAAACAACTATCCTGAATTTTTTGCTCGTTCATGTTACACTTCAATTTAAATTCCATTCCACTCCAGATGCTTCAATGGGTGGAAGATGACTTGTTGATTTGCTTCATATTAAAATTTTGACTTTTATACAACCATCAAAACTTTTTGGTGAATGAATAAGCAACATTAACTTTAAACCAAGTGTCAAAAATAAGATGATACTATGAATTTAAAATAGATAGTATAACATATCAGGACTAAATATAATTACAATTGAAGGTAATTGTTAGGTTACAGTGACATTAAATGGCTCGACAGGATGTGTCATCAAATGAAATACTTGCTACGACAAAGCTAAAGTTGGGATGGAATTAAAGCTGTTCACCATATACTTGTAAAGGAACATTTTAAACAAAAAACTCTTAGGTTTGGGTCAGGAAATCCAACAGCTACAATGAAGAGGGGGCTCCACTCAGATCCACCAAGTCCTCACCTATATGCAGCTGTTGCGTTTCCCCAGCCTCAGGACAGGTAAACTTAAAAAAAAACTAAATGGCATTGAAGGTCACAGCCTCATTTCATAATTACCTCATGAGATTGTATTGTTTATCCACCTACTTCCCTGTGTTAGTTAAAATAGAAGTGGGCAGGAAACATTTTGTTAAGACTAATCCAGCCACCTAAGCAAACATATATTTTTCTTTTGGCTAATGCTTCCCTCTTTGAGTTATAATGAACTTGCAATGAGCTCAGCTTTACATAACGCCTTCAGTTCTCTCACCCCAAGGCCTCAATCTGTGCCAGGCAGCTCACCTCCTATCCAATTCCCTACTCCCCAGGTCCATGATCAAACCTCCAATTTCAACCAGCCTATTCTACTGTACTCAACACAAGTGGTTACAGCTTAATAATTTTTTGGCTAAGTGTGAGTTATGGCAGGGCCCAGTGAGATTTCTCACTGTGTCTTAGCAAATGTGCCTCATTAACTATGAACCCCAGCCCTAGAGCTTCCTTCACATCCACATTTTTCATATGACCATAACATATGGGCATTCAGCCCATAGAGTCTGCTTTACAATTCCATCATTGCTGATATATTTCTCAATCCCATTCTCCCCATTACTATTGATCCCCTTAATAATCAAGAACTCTCTATCTATCTATCTCTGTCTTATATACACTCAATGTCTTGGCCTCCACAGCTTTCTGCAGCAATGAATTCCACAGATTAACCACCCTCTGGCTGAAGAAATTCCTCCTCATCTCAGTGCTAAAGGGTCACCACTTCACTGTAACGCTGTACCTCTGAGTCCTAGTCTCTCCTACGAGTGGAAACATTTCCACTACCCGTTGATCCAGGGCTCTCTGTATCCTGTAAGTTTCAATCAGACCTCCCCCCGACTTCTAAACTTCATTGAGTACAGAACCAGAGTTCTTAATCACTCCTCATAAGATAAACGCTTCATCTTGAGACCATTCTTGTAAACCTTCTCTGGAGCCCCTCCAATGCCAGCTCATCTTGTTGTGTAATAGTACTCATTTTCGTATCAAACAGAAAGCAAATAGAATTGATACCAGTTAAACCAAATGATATTTAGCTTAAGAACTGCAGATGCTGTAAATCAGAAAGAAAAACAGAAATTGCTGGAAAAGCTCAGAAGATCTGGCAGCATCTGTGGGGAGAAATCAGAGTTAATGTTTCAGGTTTGGAGACCCTTCCTCAGAACTGAAGGAAGCTAGGAAAATGTCAGTTTATATGCAGAAGATAGGGTGGGGGGAAGGGTTAAAGAGTAAATGATAGGTGGGGATAGAGCCTAAAGAGAGAGAAGAACAGTTGGACAGATGAATGAGTAGATAATGATTTGGTTAGGAGGGTGAATAGTTGTTAATGGAGGCCGTTAGTGGCTAACAATAGGTAATGAGTCATAGCAAACTCTGGGATAACAAGACCGAGTGTGTGGGGTAAGGGTCCAGGACATGGGAGACTTCAGGCCCTAAAATTACCGAATACTGAGTTCTGAAGGCTGCAGGGTCCCCAAGCAGAAAATGAGGTTCTGTTCTTCCAACTCACACTGAGCTTTACTCAAGCACTGCAGAAAGCCTGAGACAGAGATTTTGCCCAGGGAACAGGATGGTGTGTTAAAGCAGCAGGGAACTGATAGATTAGGGTCATTTTTGCAGGCAGAACATCGATGTTCTGCGAAGCATTCACCCCGTCTATGCTTAGTTTCCCCAAATGTTGAGTGCGGACGGTTCAGGCCTTTGCTCCAGGAAGAAGCAGAAAGCCCTAAGACCATTCTGGTAGGGAATAGATGTGTAAAGGGATTGGACATCCATGGTGAAGAGGAGGTGGCTGGAGTTTGCAAACTGGAAATTCTGAAACTGGCGTAAAGCTTCAGAGGATTCACAGATGGGCATGGGCAGGAACTGGGCCAGGGAGAGAAAACCATGTCAAAGTAGGAAGAGATAATTTCTATGGGGCAGAAGCAGGCGGAAACAATGGGTCTGCCGGGCAGTCTTGTTTGTAGACTTTTGGAAGGAGGTAGAACTGAGTTCTGCGTAGCTGGGATACTTTCAGCTTGGAGGCAGTATTGGGGAGATAACCATATGAAATGAATTCAGTTGCCATGTTCCATGGTGGGATTATCGTCCAGGGCGAGATAGGAGCAGGAATCTGAGAGCTGGCACTCAGCCACTGCAATATAGAGGCCAGTATGCCAGACTACAACAGCACTACCTTTATCGGCAGGCTTAATAACAAAGTCAGGGTTAGATCTAAGTGCATGCAGTGCAGTCAGTTTGGAGGGAGACAGGTTGGATTGGGTGAGGTCGGGCATTGGGGGGGCAGCAGATCAATTGAGGTGACCAATGTCACTTATTCAGCATACTTGTTGCTTTGTTCTTTTTTTGTCTATTGTGGAAGACAGGAGACAACGTTTCAAATATTAAGATCTAGTAGGAACTGCAGATTCTAACGTCAGCCTTCCTGCTCCTCTGATGCTGCTTGGCCTGCTGTGTTCATCCAGCTCTACACCTTGTTTCAAATATTAACTTGGTCTGCCTTTGAAGGAATTGTAAATGACTCAGGTAGCTGATGCGGCCATGGCTAAATAAATATTTCAAGGCAGGTGGGAGTTAACTTTCTTAAGTAGGGCCACACCGAAACAGAACAATTGCGCCTCTGAAACTGGTGAGAGATCTAATTCAGTTTCAAATTTGTAACAACACAACAAGCTAATTGAGCAACTTTTACATATTTGAACTTGGCAGCATTTATATTTCTGTGGGATTAGATTATGCTGAAGACAATTTAAAATAGAAGCACACTTTTGCTTATTAAACAGTTAGTTAGTAACTCTCTTAATTGGTTTTCAAATACAAAAGTAAGCTAAAGAAAGATAAAGCTTAAGTCCGGGGTGAATTTCAGCAAATATGGGAAGAATACAGCTATACAAATTCAGTTCAATTACTTTCCCTTTAGGAGAAATAAAATGAGTTAGTTTGATATCCTCACCAATTCACGGGATCAGTACTATTTGTCACTGCACATATGAAAATAGTACATTTACAATTGCCATATATATCAGACATTCAAAATCAAAATACTGTGGATGCTGGAAATTTGGAATAAACACAAAGAATGCTGGTGAATCTTGGTAAGTCTGACAGCATCTGTGGAGAGAGAAATAGAGTTAATGTCTTGAGTTCAATATGACATCTTCAGAACGCATTGATACAGTTTATCCAGCCTGCTCATGATTGTGTAAACCTCCATGAGATCTCCTCTTCGCCTTTTCCTCTCCAAGGTCCCAACTTCGTCAACAGACCTTCATATAACTTCATAGGACATTGGTAATCTATTTCTGTACTCAATGGAGGAGGAGGCTCCACAAATACCCTCATCCTTAGTGATGGAAGCACCAAACCCATCAGTGAAAAAGATAAGACTGAAGCATTCACAACAATCTTCAGCCAGAAGTGCCAAGAGGATGATCCATCTTGGCCTCTTCCATTGGTGCCCAGAATTACAGACATCAGTCTTCAGCCAATATGATTCACTCCACATAATATCAGGAATTGGTTGGAGACGCTGGTTACTGCAAAGGCTATGGGCCCTGGCGACATTCTGGCCATAGTACTGAAAACTTGTGGTCCAGAACTTGCTAATCTCCTCGCCAATTTTCTGAAGAAGGGTCTAGGCCGAAACGTCAGCCTTCCTGCTCCTCTGATGCTGCTTGGCCTGCTGTGTTCATCCAGCTCTACACCTTGTTATCTCTAATCCCCTAGCCAAGCAGTTCCAGGACAGTTACAACTTTGCATCTACTTGACAATGCGGAAAGTTGCCCAGGTATATTCTGTACATAAAAAGCAGGAATAATCCAACCCAACAATTACTCTTGATCATGAGAATTGTGATGGAAGGCGTCATCAACAGTGATATCAAGCAGCACCTGCTCAGCGATAAGCTGCTCAGTGACGCCCAGTTTGGGTTCCATCAGGGCGACTCAGCTCCTGACCTCATTACAGCCTTGGTTCAAACATGGACAAAAGAGCTGAATTCCAGAGGTGAGGTGATAGTGACAGCCCTTGACATCAAGGCTGCTTTCGACCGAGTGTGGCATCAAGGAGCCCTAGAAAACCTGGAATCAATGAGCATCGGGGGGAATATCTGCACTGGTTAGAGTCATTCCTGACACATAGTAAGATGGTTCTGGTTGTAGGATATCCAGGACATCACTGCAGGAGTTCCTCAGGGTAGTGTCCTGAACTCAATCATGTTCAACTGCTTCATCAATGTCCTTCCTCCATCATAAGGTCAGAAGTGAGGATGTTTGGCAATGATTGCACAAAATTCAGCGCCATTTGTGACTCCTCGGATACTAATGCAGTCCATATAACAAAATCTGGACAATATCCAGGCTTGGGCTGACAAGTGGCAAGGAACATTCATGCCAGACTACGGCTATATCCATTAAAAGAAAATCTAATCACTTCACATTGACATTCAATGGTGTTACCATCACTGGATCCCCCACTATAAATGTCCTGGAGGTGACCATCGACTAGAAATTTAACTAGACTAGACACATAAACTCAATGGCTATAAGAGCAGGTCAGAAGCTAGATATACTGTGAGTAACTCACCTCCTGATCCATGATCTACAAAGCACAAGTTAGGAGTAGAATAATCCCTACTCGCCTGGATGGGCACAGCCCCAACAACAGTCAAGAAGCTTGACAGCATCCAGGACAAAGCAGCCTGCTTGATTGCAACCTCATTCTCAAACATCCGTTCCATCCACAGTCACAGCAGAATATACTACCTACAGGATGTGCTACAAAAATTTACCAAAGATCATTAGACAGCGCCTCCCAAACCCATGACCACTCCCATCTAGGAGGACAAGGGCAGCAGATACATGGGAACACCATCATCTGCAAATTCTCTTCCAAGCCACTCGCCATCCTGACCTGGGAATATATTACAGTTCCTTCACTGTCGCTGGGCCAAAATCCTGGAATTCTCTCCCTCAGGGCATTGTGGATCAATCTACAGCACATGGACTGCTGCAGTTGAAGAAGGCAGCTCTCCATCACCTTCTCAAGGGCAACTAGGGATGAGTAGAATAAATGCTGGCCAGCCAGCAATGCCCACACCCTACAAGTGAATGAAAAAAATCTTTAAATACCTTATGTGGCTTGATGGAATTGTTTCAATAAATAAAGCATCAAAACTTTAAAGTAAACAAGTATAGCAAATCTTATAATGTAAGTCAACATATATCCCTTTGGTAGATTAACGTTTGTGATTTTAAATATGGTTCCCTTCACTACAACCTCACAGTTGTAAAGCAAATTGATATTTATTATTTAAGTGAAAACATTAGAAATTGAGGCAAATAAGATACAACCAACCATAGCATGAACAATGACACACTATCTTAGATTAGCAACTAGATTATATGAGTCCCATGTAAATTAAAATAGTCACCACCATTTATTAAGACTGTTTACTTCCACCTCCATAGCATCACCTGATTCTACTCAACCTGTTTCAACTCATCTATTACTGAAACCCTCATCCATGTTTGTGTAATTTTGTACATAACTTTTATTATAAACAACCTGATAGGGGTTTTTAATCAACCTGTTACGATGTTTAAAACACACACCTGGAACAGGTTGGACTTAAAGCCAAGTCCCCCAAGCTGAAAGGGTAGATGCAGAGAGGATCAAAGGTCTTGATGTCAGAGTAAAGGGTCACCTATTTAAGGCAGAAATGAGGAAGAATTTCTGAGACTAGTGTATTTGTAGAATTCTTCACCACAGAATGTTTTTTAAGGCTGAATCATAAGTCTATTCAAGGCTGAGTTGGATGGATTTTTAATCAGTAAGGGAATCAGGATTTATGATGATAACGCAGGAAAGTAGAATTGAGGTGGATCAGATTAGCCACGATCTAATTAAATAGCAGAGTGGACTTGATTGGAAAAATGGCCTACTTCTGCTCCTGTGTTATGGTATGGAAAAACTGTTGAAGAAAACGCTTGCAACTTTCATTTAGCTAAGAAATTAATGGTAGGGCCTTGCATAGTGTTGTAGAACAAAGGGGCCTAGGGATTCAGCTATATAATTCTTTGAAGTTTGAATCACATATAGGTTAAAAAGGCATTTGTTATTCTTGCCTTTATTGTTGAGTCCTTTGAATATAGGAGTTGGGAAGTCATGTTGAACTTATTCAGGACATTGGTGAGGTCTCTTCTGGAATACTCTGTCCAGTTCTGGTTGCCCTGTTATAGGAAGGATATTATCAAGCTGGAGAGGGTTTAGAAGAGATCCATCAGGATGTTGCCAGGTGTGAAAGATTTGAGTTATAAAGAAAAGCTGGATATCTAAGGTTTTGGAGTAGATTTGTAGCTCGGGTTGTGGGGTGTTGAGGTTGTTGAGGTTGGTTGCGAAACAAGAAACCAGCTCAGCGAGCCAACCAACCTCAAGAAAAGAAGCTGGATAGTCTGAGACATTCTTCACTGGAGAGTAGGAGTTTGAGAGACAACCTTATAGATGTTTATGAAATAATGAAGGGTATAGATAGAGTTAATGGTAGTTGTCTTTTTCCTGGGATGAGGGATTTCAACATGAGGGGATACATTTTTAGGGTGAGAGGAGCCAGATTTAAAAAAGACATGAGGGGCATTTTTTTTTACACAGAGGGTGGTTCATGTGTGGAATGATCTTCCAGAGGAAGTGATGGATGTCGGTACAATTACAATGTTTAAAAGACATTTGGATAAGTACATGAATAAGAAAGGTTTGGAGGGATATGGGCCAGGAGCAAGCAGGTGGGCCTAGTTCAGTTTGGGATTAGAGTCGACATGCACTGGTTGGATCAAAGGGCCTGTTTCCATTCTATGTGACTCTATGTCGTGATTCAAAACGTTTTAGGTCATGTATTATACTTCAGAAACCGGTGAACACTGTAATGATCATCTTCCATATTTATTTTTTCTTATTACAGAATGGTTATATTTTATAACAGGATTACTTTACACTATGTTTTTTGTGATTTTCCTTCAGCAGAGGAACAATTGGGTTAAAGTTCATGTAAATCTGCTGATATTATAAAATAGAAAAGCCTAACAGAGATGCACACCAACAAATCACAGGAAAATAACGACTAACTTGAAGTCAGCCAAAGTGAAGGTATAAGTATCATTGAAGTACATTGGAAGGCAAAGTGCCCAGACTGAGGTGGGTTTATTGAGGAGCTCTATCTATCGACAACATTAAACTCTGGGAAATTAGTGCTGAAGCATAAAAGAAAAATTGATGGAAAAGCTCAGCAGTTCTGGCAGCATCTGTGGAGAGAAATCAGAGTTAATGATTCAGGTTGAGTGACCCTTCCTCAAAATAGTCTGATTTCTCTCCACAGCTGCTACCAGACCTGCTGAGCTTTTCCAGCAATTTCTGTTTTTGTTTCTGATTTACAGCATCCTCAGTGCTTGTGGTTTTTATTTAATATTTAACTCACTGCCACATCTCTTCTAGGCATACCCACTTTGAAGAAATTCTGCTCCTGTCGCCAGGAAGTTAATGCTGGCTGTTTACAATTCCCATAGATAGCAATTACAAAGGCATTTTGTATAACACGATCCCTCTGTTGTCAGACTCGGTGGTTTAACTGATAATTTGCACCTCTTCAAGGTGCAGTTGCTGTGGTAATGAATGCTGGTTACAGCTTGTACTAATTAACATGAACTGCAGCAGGAACATGGCTCTGCCTGGGTAATGAGAAACATGTCTTTTCAACAATAACAATTACGTGCAGCTATATGGTGATTTTAACATTGTATGTCATCCCAAGCATTTAAAAGGAGCATAATCAAGCAAAATTTGGCACCGAGCCACATAAGAGAGTTTGAGCCCAGATGACCAACAGCTTGTTCAAAAATAGAGATATCAAGGTGAAGAGCTGGATGAACACAGCAGGCCAAGCAGCATCAGAGGAGCAGGAAGGCTGACGTTTCGGGACTAGACCCTTCTTCAGAAATGTTCAAAAAGTTTAATTTAAGAACTATCTAAAGAAGGAAAATGTTGGGGAAGTGGAAGGAGAGAAGTCCAGAGCCTGGAGCCTCAGTGGGGCAATTGATTTGGAGACCACTCAAGGAGGGAGTACGAAAGGAGCAAATTACTTCAGATGATCAGTGGCTGCAGGGATATGGAGAGAATACCCTGGTCTTGAACTGAGTTGTGGACTTAGTCCTAGATTTATTCCATAACTATGTTTCAGGCTTCACCAGGTAAGCAGAAATACTGGTGTTTGGTCAGTATTAAATTCCAAGACATGGCTTTAAGAGACAGGACTTCAGGAGAGATTATAGTTTTTTCTGTACACACTGATTTCTCAAAGAATCACCACAGTGTGGAAGCAGGCCATTCAGCCCATCAAGTCCTCATCGACCCTCTGAAAAGCATCCCACTCAGACCCATCCCTGTAACCAACATTTCCCTATGGCTAATCCACCTAGCCTGCACATTACTGGACACTATAGGTATTTCAGCATGGGCAATCCACTTAAACTGCAAATCTTTGGATTGTGGGAGGGAACTGGAGCATCCAGAGGAAGTCCACGCAGACACGGGGAGAAAGTGATTTTTGGCTTTACAGTACACAATTTAAAGACCAGAGAGGGTTGTTAGGCACCCATTACTATAGGCCCTAATCCTCTCAATTTCAGATTTTTCTTAAACTGTTGAACACAATTCCGAGAATTTACATGAGCATATCCAATCCAGAAAATTGTCTAAATAATTCCATCTCTTTCAGTTTGCTTCACAAAGCCCTTAAATATTGGTGTGTATTCCCAATAAAGTATACCATTCTTTAAAGATGGAAGTCAAAATGGCACAAAGTATTCCAAGTGTGGTCTTGAGCAAAGCCTGCAGTTAGGCAAGACTTAGTTATACCTGAACTCCAATTCACCCACGCAGTAAACGCTAACATGTTATACGCCTTCTTAATTGCTTGCTGTACACTGCGTGCTGATTTTCTTAATTCCCTGTCTGAACACACCCTAGTTGCTTTGAACATCAAAATTTACAAGTTTTACATCTTTTAAAAACAATCTCCTTCAGGACATGGTACTTTTCCAAAATATTGAAGACATCTGATTTTTTTTTAAAATAGCATGTGTTACTAAGCTTAGATTTCTTTAAGTTATTCACCTAATATTCTGCCTTTATCGGTGCCCATTCTTGCAATGTTTTCGAATCAACCCTGCTCAGTGATGTATGATACACCTCTGGAGCAGGTAGGACTTGAACCCAGGTCTTCTGGCCGAGAGGTAGGGGCACCACCATGGCACCAAAAGAGAAAGTATCCATCCTTTACCTTCAAACTTGGCTCAGGCATTCAAGCACTGGTAAGTTAGGTTGAAGGATTGAAAACATTTGCTATTTCTATTTGAATAACTGGACAAAATAATGTCCGCCTCAATTATTTGTTTAATTTATTCATTTGTCATTAAATAAATTTGCTTGATCATTGTATTCATAAACAAAGATTGTTATGATGGCCTACTCTTTTTGTAGAGGGCACATAGAAACTGCATAGATGTAAGATAATGCTCAGAGTTTAAGTGCTACGCAAAAGCATTTTTCTGCATCAGTTTAGGTACTTAATGACAACTATCGAGATGTCACAGGGAGTGAAGATATTCTGGAACTCCTGGGCTATTGGAATTATGGAGGTAATCTCAGGAATGGCATCCAGACATACAGTGGGAGAAGAATTCAAAATGGACAACAGTAATGGTATATTCCGGTTCTGAGCTGAGGTCTTTTTGTTTCCCTTTTCCAGAGTTGAAAGGTGCAGTTACTGAACGACAGCTGCTCTCTCATCCCTTGGTTTGCCTTACACAGTCTTGCTTGGTTTGTGAAAGCCTTAAAATTAGTTGGCTCCTTTGCTAACCATTCCTACCATCCCCTACGCAGTGACCACTAATCCTGAAGTCATGAACTTTGTCAACATCAGCAATACATGTTTATCATAGGCACATCTCAGCACAGTGTGATGTTCCCAATATTCTTTCATCAGATTTTTGTTCCTTAACTTGAATCTAAGAGATTTTCAGTCTTCCCTATGTCATCCTCAGTCCTACCTATGTCTTAGTGTTCTAACCTGTAATTAAAACAGCCATCAATATTCCTACTCCTCCTGACTATTTCGTTCCATGGAATGTTCAGCAGCCGGCCCTGCCCTCACCTCAGCAACATCATTGAAGCACTGTTAAGTCATATCCCACATAGTTATTTATATTTGTAATTCACCAGATTTGTTTTGTGCTTTTATCTACAACTCAGACTTGCCACAATTTGTTTGCCAAAACTTCTACTTTTTCTACTTTTGACCATCCCAGTTATCTCCTTTATCTTCCACTTTTGTCTTGTTGGTTTTGCTTTCAATTCTGCTTTTGCATCTTTGTGCCATCTTCTCAATGCTCTGCCAGATTAATTTCAACTCTTCCGCATAACATTAGTCACTCTCTTTGTAAGAACATTGTGCGTCAATACAATCATTGAGAAGTTGGCTGACAGAGTGTGAGGGGAGGCTCACAATCAGACTGTTTTGAGAGCAGGCACCGTTATCATGTCACCAACAAACTGTATGGCTCCAATGCGAGTTCTACTGCAGCTAGCCATTTCAGGGCCAGGTTACTTTATGATTTAACCTTTTTGATGCCTCTTTTTCCTGACAATTTCATTTTACAAAGTATCAGCATTGCATCCTTCTAAAATATTTATTTCTACATAAATTTGAGAATCCCAATTTTCATTGATTGACAAGCCTTTCTCCTGGCAAGCATCTGTAACACAGAGCAAAAGACTGGAATTAAAATGACAGTGGGACAGGAACAATCTGGTAATTCAACCACCTCAATTTTAACCACTACCATCTAGTTTTCACTGGTTTCTCCTCTCTTCCAGCCTCAAACAAGTTCCAAAGTTCTGGGAATCTGAGATCTGCCATCACACCTTCATCTGTGCAGCCATAAAATTGACTTTTCCTATTCCTACTGCGATTCTTAAATGAAACTGAGAGCAATTCACTGATTATTCCTCTTTGAGGTCTTTTTAATCTATATCCAAATTGTTGAGATCACTTTTATATGATGACCTCATTCCTATTTCTTCTTGTGCCAGTGCTTCAAGAATGAATTATGGAGGTGAATTTAACCCATGCATGCTGAGAGAACACAGTGAATGTAAGGGTAAGGTTGTTTCACGGTAGCTTCTGGCCTGTTCTCATTAGTTTTTATCTAGCAGCAATTTCACTGTTTTTTTTAGCCAGCTGAGGCAAATGGTGAACGGAAGCAATGTCCATGAGCACTTTTAAATTTGAGTACTCTCAGGTCTTTAGGATTGCTTTATCCACTTGTAAAATCTCACAGAGTTGCTTTCTCAGGTGAACTGGAAGCAATATATAAAGGAAAGCCCACTTGCAATATTATTGGATCATAAGCATTGAAATGTTAATGTGTTATTTACTTTATGAGGTTTGGAACACGCCAGTTGTATCTATCTTAGTTTTTGATTACCCTGTTGTAATTTATCAAGGATGTTATTATAAGCTCTTTGATTTAGTTAGAGAAATATAGAGGCATAAAGATATACAACACAGAAACAGACCTTTCAATCCAACTTGTCCATGCCAACCAGATATCCTAAATTAATCTCGTACCATTTGCCAGCTTTTGGCCCATATCCCTCTCAACCCTTCCTATTCATATACCCATCCAGATTCCTTTTAAATGTTGTAATCATACCAGCCTCTACCACTTCCTCTGGCAGCTCATTCCATCCTCTGCGTGAAAAAGGTGCCTCTTAAGTCTCTTTTTTATCCTTCCCCTCTCACCTTAAACCTATGCTGTCTAGTTTTGGACTCCCCAAACCAGGGAAAAGACCTTGCCTTTTTATCCTATTCATGCCCCTCATGATTTTATAAACTCTAAGGTCACCCCTCAGCCTCTGATACTCCAAGGAAAATAGCCCCAGTTATTTACCCTCTCCCTATAGCTCAAACTATCCAACCCTGGCAACATGCTTGTAAATCTTTTCTGAATCCTTCCAAGTTTCACATAATCCTTCCTTTTTCAGGGAGACCAGAATTGCTTGTAGTATTGCAGTAGCGGCCCAACCAATGTCCTGTACAGCTGCAAAATGACTTCCAGCTGCTATACACAATGCACTGACCAATAAAAGCAAACATACCAAATGCTTTCTCACTATCCCATCTACCCATGACTCCACTTTCAAGGAACTATGAACCTGCACTCCAAAGTCTCTTTGTGTAGCCACACACCCCAGGACCTTATCATTAAGTGTAAAAGTCCCAGCCTTGTTTGTCTTTCCAAAATGCGGCACCTCAAATTTATATAAATTAAACTCCATCTGCCACTCCTTGGCCCATTGGCACATCTGATCAAGATCCCATTGCACTCTGAGGTAACATTCTTCGCTGTTCGTACACCTCCAATTTTGGTATCCTCTGCATACTTACTAACCATACCTCCTATGTTCACATCAAAGTCATTTATATAAATGACGAAAAGCAGTGGACGCAGCACTGATCCTTGTGGCAAACTGCTGGTCATAGGCCTCCAGTCTGAAAAGCAGCCCTCCACCGCCACCCTCTGTCTTCTGTCATCGAGCTCGTTCTGTAACCAAGTAGCTAGCTGTCCCACTATTCCATGTGATCCAACTTCACTAACCAGCCTACCTTGCAGAACCTTGTCAAAGGCCTTCCTGAAGTCCATATAGATCATGTCCACTGCTCTGCCTTCATCAATCCTCTTTATTACTTCTTCAAAAAACTCAATCATGTTAGTGAGACACAATTTCCCATGCACAAAGCCATGTTGATGATCCCTAATCAATCCTTACCTTTCCAAATACATGTAAATCCTATCCTTCAGGATTCTCTTCAACAACTTGCCCACCACCGATGTCAGGTTCACCAGTCTACAGTTCCCTGGCTTTTCTTTACCACCCTTCTTAAATAGACGCATCACGTTAGCCAACCTCCAGTCTTCTGACACCTCGCTGTGGCTATCGCTGATACAAACATCTCAGCAAGGGGCCCAGCAATCTCTTCCCTAGCTTCCCACAAAGTTCTAGGGTACACCTGATCAGGTCCCAGGGATTTATCCACCTTTATGCATTTTAAGAGGTCCAGCACCTCCTACTCTCTAAAATGGACATTTTTCAAGATGTTGCTATCTATTTCCCTATGTTCTTTGTCTTCCATATTCTTTTCCACAGCAAACACTGGTGCAAAATACTTGCTTAGTATCTTCCCCATCTCCTGTGGTTCCACACAGAGGTGGCCTTGATGATCTTTAAAGGGCCCAATTCTCTCCCTAGTTATCCTTAAAGTATTTGTAGAATCTCTTTGGATTCCCCTTAACCCTATTTGCCAATGCTATCTCATGTCCCATTTTTGCCCTCCTGATTTCCCTCTTAAGCGTACCCCTACTGCTTTTATACCCTTCGCGGGAATCACTCGATTTTCTGCTGTCTATACCTGACATATGTTCCTTTCTTATTCTTGACCAAGACATTAATTTCTCTAGTCATCCAGCAGCCCAGACATCTACCAGCCTTGCCCTTCACCCTAACAGAAACTACGGTCTCTGGACTCCGGTTATCTCATTTTTGAAGGCTTCCCATTTTCCAGCCATCCCTTCACCTGTGAACATCCACCCCCAATCAACTTTTGAAAGTTCTTGCCTAATACTGTCAAAGTTTGCCTTCCTCCAATTTAGAACTTTAACTTTTAGATCCGGTCTATCCTGTTCCATCACAATTTTAAAACTAATAGAATTACAGTCACGTGTCCCAAAGTCCTCCCCAACTGACACCTCAGTCACTTGCTCTGTCTTATTTCTGAAGAGTAGGTCAAGTTTTGAACTTTCTCTAGTAGGTACATCCACATACTGAATCAGAAAATTTTCTTATATTTATTAACAAATTTCTTTCCATCCAAGCACTTAACACTATGGCAGTCCCAGTCTATGTATGAGAAGTTAAAATCCCCTACCATAACCACAGATGATGGATTGGGAACAACCACAGCAATAGTATCAGTTGTACTCCAATGGGTAGCACATTGCCTCTGAAGTCTGAGGGCCAGAGTCTTGCAGTCAGCGCAAGTCAGGAGCAATTCAAAAAGGGCAGGCAAGATCAATTTCTGCGATTTCTGCTCCCATTTTCAGGGCTGACGATTTTCACCGGCATGTGATACAATGCCCACGCCCTGCCCTCCTGATCTAGTTGGCCCCAGTGCAGGAGGAGACATCTTCTAGTCACATGCAATTTTCGTGAGGTCAGGATAATTTCTCCACGACTGGTTCACAGATATTCAGAAGAATTGTGAGCAATTGTCTGGATTGGGGAGCCTTTTGAAAGATATGTTTTTAAAACTGAGTCCCTCACCCCCAATCCCACATGTTACTACTCCCATTAGCCCCTCATACACTCCGTGCCAACTCAATGGCCACTCATGTGTCCCAACCACTCCTTTTGTTCCTCATAATCTGCATATCACTCAATACCAACTCGTACTTGTTCGCGCAATATGCAAAATATATAACAGATGAGCTGTAAAGTAACAAATCAAGCATATAGCTTTTGAGGAAAAAACACCATCCATCTAGAAATGTTCTTTGGAAAATCAAACTGTTGTTTCCACAACGCTACAAGCATGTTAATCGGATAAATTCAGGTATTAATAACTGGTTTCAAATATTTCTGTTACTCTTGTTCGAAAATACATTGAGACATGGATAAAAGAGTTCAGAAGAAAACAACTTATAACCAATAAAGTATGTCAGTGAAGCAAAGTTAACAATTCACTTCACTTGTCAATACCGATTTGCTATTGAGCTATTGCTTTTATTATCTGGGCTCTTAAATGCTGTAAGCCTATGAACCTCCACCACTTCAGTTGACAGCTCATTCCTCTGCGTGAAAAAGGTGCCCCTCAAGTCTCTTTTATATCTTTCCTCTCTTACCTTAAATCTATGTCCTCTCTTTTTGGACTTCCCGCATCCCAGGGAAAAGACCTTGTCTATTCACCCTAACCATGCCCCTCAAGATTTTTTAAACCTCTGTAAGGTCACCCCTCAGCCTCCGACACTCCAGGGAAAATAGCCCCAACCCATTCAACCTCTCCTTAAAGCTCAAACCCTCCAGCCCTGGCAACATGCTTGTAAATCTTTTCTGAACCTTTTCTAGTTTCCCAACATCCTTCCAAAGGAGGGAGACCAGAATTGCACGCAATAGTTGAAAAGTGGTCAAACCAATGTCCTGTACAGCCACAACATATCATCTAAACTCCTATATTCAATGCACTGACCAATAAAGGTTTAATTTAAATAAGATCACCAATAATAAAAACATCCCATTACTACATGTTTGGTGTATGTAAATTGGCTGATGTGCTTCCTATATTGCAACAATGACTACACTTTAAAAGTACTATTTTAGCTGTAAAAAACTGCATGGACTTCCTTAGGTTATGAAAGACACTGCTTTATTTTTCTTTAAAACAGCTGGAACTGGAGGAGGAGCTTAATAAAATTTAGCAGATAAAAAAAACTGCACTTACATGAGACCATATCCAAACCACAGAGCGATTAAGCCAAGATAATCATAGACATCTGCTGGCTGCTGCAATAAACCAATAAAACTTACTGCCTAATCATTTCACAGATGTTTATTCTTAGCTTCTGTTTCTGACATTTATCTAAAAATTGAGGCAGTCAGATGTCCTTTAGTTGGTGGAGTCCAATACAAACTACACTAAATAATAAGGAGTCAATAACTGCCTGGTAACTGACGGAAATTTTCTAAAGACAGTGAGGAGATGCCACAGAAGAGGTTGTTATACAAGGTTTGAGCTCATGAGATTGTGGGTAATTTATTAAGTTGGAGTGAAGACAGCAGAAGAAAGAGTACGAACAAACAGGTCATATTTGGGCTGGCAGGTTGTAAATTGTGGGATATTGGAAGCTGTATGAGAAAGTGAACCGTGAGGAGGATTGAATGGGATGTATGCTGATTAAGTGAATGAATAAGAAGGTGGTAGATGGAGCATATTGTAAAGATATGGGAAATTATCCGTTTTGGCTGAGGAAACAGAAGAACAGCTTTTTCTAAAAGGGGAGTAACGAGCAAATGCTGGTATTCAGGGATTTGACTGATCATGTGCACAAATCTCAGAAAGTTAATATGCAGCGTACTGAAAACAACTATGTAAGTAAACGGTTTGTTGATCTTTATTTTAAGGAACAGTGAATGAGCAAGGACATTTTGCTGCAATTATATAAGGCTTTGCTGAGAACAATTTTCTTCACAGTGGGGTTTTGAACTTTTCAAATTATTTACCCCAGAAGGCTGCAGATGCTCAGTCATTGAATATAATTCTCATAGAATAGAATCTACAGTTTGGAAACAGGCCCTTCAGCCCAACAAGTCCACACCAACCCTCAGAGCATCCCACCCAGACCCAGCCCCCTATAACACACCTAAGCTACACATCCCTGAACACTACGGGCAATTTAACATGGCTAATCCACCTAGCCTGCACAACCTTGGACTGTGGGAGGAAACCGGAGTGCCCGGAGGAAACCCATGCAGACACGGGGAGAATGTGCAAACCCCACACACACAGTCACCTGAGGGTGGAATTGAACCTAGGTCCCTGGTGCTGCGAGACAGCAGTGCTAATCACTGAGCCACCATGCCGCCCCAATAATTAATACTGAGATCAATAGAAGTATGACACTAAAGGAGCCAAGGCATAGGAAGAGAGAGTGGAACAAGTGGAGTTGAGTTAGAAAACCAAACACAATCTCACTTGAATAGCCGAGACGAATCAAGGGCTGATACAGAATTGTAAATATCCTCTTTGATCAATTCTAGCTTGTCTTTCGCAGAAGTTTTGCCTATTCATAAACTGTGTCAGGTTTCAATTGTAAATTCCTGCCTAATGCTGGCAGGTAATAATCAATGAGGAGGACATCTGAGATAAAAGGTACCGCAGATGCTGGAGAATCCGAGATAACAAGCATGGGGCTGGATGAACACAGCAGGTCAAGCAGCATCATAGGAGCAGGAAAACTTGACGTTTCGGGCCTAAACCCTTCATCAGAAGTTTACACTCACATCATTTAGTTCACACCAAGCTGACATTAGTCATTTACATTTGCGAAATTAGCCAGGCCCTTAAGGGCATTTCCAAAAACACAGGTTTGTGCTATACACCCAGTTGATTTATGCCTAAACTATTATATGGCATGTGATCAAGACAATCTGAAGCCACAACCCAGAAGGCTACCTATAATTAATTATTCATTCTATTCAACTCCAACAATCGCAGAGCTCTGTTTAAGTACACTCCCAATTCAGTGATAAATAAATGATCACTTTTAGCTTTTTGTCATGATTACTAATCCTAAATACGCTGTAAATTATGTTTTGATGACCACACACTTAGTGCGCATGAAAACTTGTCATTTCACACACTAGACACCTGTCAGTATTTTCTCTGACATTTGTTTCGTGATACTTCCTGGCTGTTTTGAAGTAGAGTTAGCCGAACCTGATTCGTGCACCCTTCCCAAACAGGTGTTAAGAAATAACATGGGCGTATGTGTGTGTACTTGCCAAGATTATATGAGATTAGTTTCACTTGCTGGTTCAGAGCAAGAGAAAACAAGTCAATGAATTGCAAACAGCAATGCTGTCTTTGTAGTTCTACAGTCTACAATTTCCAAAAAGAACATGTAATGATGCCACATTTTTTCTCTTCCACATTGCCAACATCTCTCCCAACTGATATAGCGCATCTGCTTGAATCCAGGGAAAAAGACAGAAGTCACATGACACCAGGTTATAGTCCAACAGATTTATTTAAAGTCGCAAACTTTCACAGCGCTGCTCCTTTATTAGGTGAAGTGCTCTGAAAGCTTGTGATTTTAAATAAACCTATTGGACCTGGCGTCATGTGGCTTCTGATTTTGTCTACCCCAGTCCAACACTGGCACCTCCACATCATCATTCCAGGGAACTCAATGATAGAGGTTGTAAAGAAACATATGAAAGGTTTGGAGATCTTTTCTTGCATAGAGGGTTTCTGTCTGCTGGAATTCAAATGCACAAGAGCATGCAATTAATCATCTCAAATCTTGCTAGTTATCTGTCAGCACATTGGTTTACTCTGAGGTGTTGTCTTCACAGCGTGAAACAAAATATAAATATAAAATGAAAATATAATTCTATTTGAGAGAGGGTAGGAACTGCAGATGCTGGAAATTCTGAGATAACAAGGTGCAGAGCTGGATGAACACAACAGGACAAGCAGCATCAGAGGAGCAGGAAAGCTGACATTTCGGGCCTAGGCCCTTCTTCAGAAATGGGGGAGGGGAAGGCGGTTCTGAAATAAATAGAGAGAGAGGCGGAGGTGGATAGAAGAAGGATAGAGGAGAAGATAGGTAGAGAGGAGACAGACAGGTCAAAGAGTCGGGGATGGAGCCAGTAAAGGTGAGTGTAGGTGGGGATTTAGGGAGCAGATAGATCAGTCCAGGGAGGACGGACAGGTCAAGGGGGCGGGATGAGGTTAGTAGCTAGGAGATGGGAATGGGGCTTGAGGTGGGAGGAGGGGATAGGTGGGAGGAAGGACGGGTTAGGGAGGAGGGGACGAGTTGGGCTGGTATTGGGATGCAGTAAGGGGAGGGGAGATTTTGAAGCTTGTGAAGTCCACATTGATACCATTGGGCTGCAGGGTTCCCAAACGGAATATGAGTCGCTGTTCCTGCAACTTTTGGGTGGCATCATTGTGGCACTGCAGGAGGCCCAGGATGGATATGTCGTCTGAGGAATGGGAGGGGGAGTTGAAATGGTTTGCGACTGGGAGGTGCAGTTGTTTAGTGCGAATTAAGCGCAGGTTTTCTGCAAAGTGGTCCCCAAGCCTCCGCTTGGTTTTCCCGATGTAGAGGAGGCCACAACGGGAACAGCGGATGCAGTATACCACATTAGCAGATGTGCAGGTGAACATCTGCTTGATGTGGAAAGTCTTCTTGGGGCCTGGGATGTGGGTGAGGGGTAGGTGTAGGGGCAGGTGTAGCACTTCCTGCGATTGCAGGGAAAAGTGCCGGGTGTGGTGGGGCTGGAGGGGAGTGTGGAGCGGACAAGGTAGGCACGGAGAGAGTGGTCCCTCCGGAAAGCAGATAAGGGTGGGGAGAGAAAAATGTCTTTGGTGGTGGGATCAGATTGTAGATGGCAGAAAACGGCCCCACCACACCCGGCACTTTTCCCTGCAATCGCAGGAAGTGCTACACCTGCCCCTACACCTCCCCCCTCACCCCCATCCCAGGCCCCAAGAAGACTTTCCACATCAAGCAGATGTTCACCTGCACATCTGCTAATGTGGTATACCGCATCTGCTGTTCCCGTTGTGGCCTCCTCTACATCGGGAAAACCAAGCGGAGGCTTGGGGACTGCTTTGCAGAACACCTGCGCTTGGTTCACACTAAACAACTGCACCTCCCAGTCGCGAACCATTTCAACTCCCCCTCTCATTCCTCAGATGACATATCCATCCTGGGCCTCCTGCAGTGCCACAACGATGCCACCCGAAAGTTGCAGGAACAGCGACTCATATTCCGTTTGGGAACCCTGCAGCCCAATAGTATCAATGTGGACTTCACAAGCTTCAAGATCTCCCCTCCCCTTACTGCATCCCAATACCAGCCCAGCTCGTCCCCGCCTCCCTAACCTGTCCTTCCTCCCACCTATCCCCTCCTCCCACCTCAAGCCCCACTCTCATCTCCTAGCTACTAACCTCATCCCGCCCCCTTGACCTGTCTGTCCTCCTTGGACTGATCTATCTCCTTCCTAATTCCCCAGCTACACTCACCTTTACTGGCTCCATCCCCGCCTCTTTGACCTGTCTGTCTCCTCTCCACCTATCTTCTCCTCTATCCATCTTCTATCCGCCTCCCCC
>JAHRHZ010000274.1:21559562-21596354 GCA_024137785.1 Ginglymostoma cirratum
TTCAGAACCCTCTTCCCCTCCCCCATTTCTGATGAAGGGTTTAGGCCCGAAACGTCAAGTTTTCCTGCTCCTATGATGCTGCTTGACCTGCTGTGTTCATCCAGCCCCATGCTTGTTATCACTACATCTTGTCCTGTTGGGATAGAAATCAGCGTTAGAGCTCCTTTTACTTATAAAATTATAATTTCTTGGGTCTGTATTCTGAAAATATTATTTTTCAGATATGTATTAGATAGTACCTTGGACTTGTATGCAGTTTGCTTTTACCAAATTATGATATTTCTTAGGCTTGACTAGTAAGGTTGATCTTTAAGTATTAGAGAAATGGAGATTTAAGTGACAGCAGTACTCCTTAGTGATTTTAGTGCTACTTATGGGTTTCTGTTCAATTCTGTTCAATTCTCTTCAGCTACAATCAACTGCTTGTAATTTCAGCTTCTAAAACAGAAATTGGTGGAAAAACTCAGCAGGTCTTGCAGCATCTGTAAAGAGAAATTCAAGTTAATGTTTCAGGTCTGGTGACCCCTCCTCAGAACTGATAGTAGCTAGGAAAATGTCAGTTTATATGCTTAAAATAGGGCGAGAGTAGGGTAAGGAATAAATGATAGTTGGGGATAGAGCACAATGAGAGAGAAGAACAAGTTGGACAGACAAAGGAGTGGATGACAATCTGGCTAGGAGGGTGAATAGCTGTTAATGGGGACTGTTAGTGGTTAACAACAGGTAGTGTGTAATAGCATATTGTGTGATAGCAAGGCCCGGTGTGTGGGGGTGGGGCCTGGGACATAGGACAGTTCAAGCCCTAAAGTAATTGAACTCGATATTGAGTCCTGAAGGCTGCAGGGTCCCCAAGCGGAAAATGAGTTGTTGTTCTTCTAGTTTACGCTGAGCTTCACTGGAGGACTGCAGAAAGCCTGAGATAAATATATTGGCCAGGGAACAAGGTGGTGTTCCAGCAAAGCTCAGCATCTTACTAATGCAGTTGTAGCAACACTTCCCTACTTTTACATTCTAATCCTTTAGCAATAAATACCAAAAGTTCAATTTGTCTTCCTTATTACTTGTCGATCTGCATACTTTTTTTTGTGACTTATGCATGAGGACACCCAGATTCCTCTGCACCAAAGTACTTTGAGGTCTCTCTCCATTTAGATAATTTGTCTTTCTATGCCTCTGACCAAAGTGGATAACATCACACTTATCAATGATAAATTTCATCTGTCAAATTTTGATCATTCAGCTGATCTGTCCATACTCATCCATCTCAGCTTGGTAATTGTAAATTTTCCTCTCCAACATATGAACATTCTCATACAGGTGCAAATAAAATAGGAGATGAGGGTCTTTTCAAACCTCCCCCAGGCATGGATAGGGAACTAAGGGGTTTGCTGGATGGTTTCAGTGCCTTTGGATTAATTGTTAACTTCAGTTTGGATGTCTATTGTCTAATTCGTGTTGAAACGTGGACACTTATAGTCAGGTGATGCCTGTGGCCATTTGTTATGTGTCAGTGCTTCTGGTTCCTTTTTGTCAAAGAATTTCAGTTTATAAAAAAAAAATCCTTGGTTTAAAAATCCATGTGCTTGGAAAAACAGTATGTTTGTTATTAAGTGTAAAGGTGAGTTGCGTGGCTAATTGAGGTTATATGAAACATATAACAAAGGTAAGCTTAGACGTAGTGCTTGAACTATACTTAATGAAAGCTAAAACTTTCATAATTATACAGAAGTCAGAATTAAATGTCACCCATCCCAAGTCAAGCAACTTTTCCCACCTATCAACATTTGACAGTGTGAATATCTCCAAGAATAACTACCCTTCACTCAAAAAAAATACAACTCGCTAAATAATTTCTGGTAGAGTGTCAACTGTTTCTGACTTCTATCTGCTTAAACTATAATGATAAGCTAAAACTAAAAGAGTGTGACTGTTTCAGAATTCACTTCTGCCTGAATGGCTGCAAATATCTAAATATCATGTTCGTGACAAAGTCTGGAAGCAACTGCTGACATTATGACTAATTAAAGGCTCTTGGGTTGAGTAAAATTGTGAAGGTATTTATCTACATCATTCAATTTCATATTTATTAGCATGCAATACATGAGGGATTGTCAATTTAATGTAAATGAATCTTACTCAATTCAAAACTGACAAACAAGAGAAAGGCAGGCTCATTTATGAAAAGCAACTAAAAAGTTTACTGAAAACCAAATTGTTATCCATCTGCCAATCACTGTTGCAACTAGACTCAATGATGAAATAGTAATTTATAATGGTGTCAATATATGCTGAAATTCACAGGCATAAATTCTATTTCATCTCAGATTACATTAAAGAAATTCCCTTTCTTTTGAAGACACAAACAATAGGTAGAGTTAGGAAGGAACACCATCACTTATGTTAAAATATGTAACTTCCACTTTTCCATCTACTTTTGTCACTGTTTAAATGACACAATTTGCCATGATGTGTTCATTGGTCAGAAGTAATTGATTAAATTATTATGGCCCAACGAGATTGCTTGTCTAAAATTGGCCATACCTTGAAATCTACTGAAGATACTATTAATATATTTCCATTGCTTTGTTCTTTTATTCCTGGAAAGCTTAATACTTCAGGAGCATTATTGGATTATTATCTAAGCATTATACAATGAGTTTTCCATTTGGGATTCCTGCTTTCACAATCTATCTGCTGGAAGATGAGAAACAGCAGTAGACTGTACGGGGAAGGGATTCCTCAAAGAGGAATCAGACTATTCTGTACAATGTGAGCTTAAAGGGGACCCGAAACGTCAGCTTTCCTGCTCCTCTGATGCTGCCTGGCCTGCTGTGTTCCTCCAGCTCCATACTGTGTTATCTCAGACTCCAGCATTGGCAGTTCTTACTATCTCTAAGACAGTATGACATATTTCTGGCTGTAAACAATGATAGTGATCCTTGTTGTGCTGTTGCCTTTATGTTTTAAGTGTATCCATGTGAGTGAATAAGAGTGGGTGACTTAATGAGTGAGGGCAGGAAGTTGCTGGGAATGGTGAAAAGAAGACACAGAAACTTTGTGGAGGCTTCCAGCTTCAGGCCCTCTACTTCCTCTGTGTCCTTATGACTAATGAGGTCCAATGTGTATTTTTTTATTAGAAATTTCTGAGGCCCTCCTCTGCTTTAAGTCCATTTCCATCAGTTGTGAATTATACAGTGTCACATAAGTTTTATCCGTTCCTCCTAAATATTATTAAATGCCGCTGGCTATGCAACAATGCATTTAGTTCTAAATTACAGCTTGAATCTGTGCCAATTTCAAATTCAAGTTACATTTGATCAGCTCCGATCAATTTGTATATATTCATGTCGTGAAACAATAATAGACAAATGACAAGTAACCAGGAAACATTTTATGCAAATGTAGAACTGGGACAATTCCCTTGTTGTGGGAAATTGTTGGACAGTGTTTCCTTGGTGACAGTGGCTTTCCGCTTAACTGTCCTGTTGGTCATGTATCTAAACTCCATTTGAGTATACAACCTCAGCTTGCAGTTCAATGCCAATACCAAAGAGCTACATAGCCAAAGGATTATGTGTGAGATGTTAAACAAAATGGATGTATGAGTTTTCTCAGAATACATTGACTAATAATTTGTTCATTGAGTGACATCATTGAAACAAATTTCACTGATGTTGTCTTGCAATGTTTAAAATTACCACCATATTGACATGCATAATACTTGAAGAGCATTTAATTGGAATTGCATCACTTTCATATTCGTAGTTGCATTATCCTTTGGATGGCGTTCTATAATCTACCTCTTGCTCATGTTGTTAAACTACTTTTCACAGGCATATGTCACTGACTGTCAATCTGTTTCATCTTATAGATGCAGAACTATTGAGTTTGAACAAGGGCTAGAATTTGACAGATTTAATCCTTAACCTGTACAGAAGAGTATGGACAGTAGCATTATCTTTGAACACTTCCAGAAGCTGTTTTCTGTGCAGTCAGATTTAGTGTTGAATTAACCTTTAGCAAGCCTGTCTCACACCATACCTATGCTCCTTAGGTATACATTTATTGCTTTTCAGATATCCTGAATGAGGAACATGCAGCTGTTGTAGTGACACTAAAGAAGGAGACAACTGAGGGTCTAAAAAAGACCACAATTTTTTATACAAGTATGTATAAAGAGGACATAGCTCAAGATTGTTACACTTTGCAATCACGCAAGGTTCTCAGGTAACCCTCATTAATATATGATTACAAGTTACCCGAAACTAATAATGTTCTTTATAAGTCTATGCGAAATTGGACAAGTTTCTGGTCAAAGCATTCTGCGGTGATTACATTCCTTGTGAGACTAATCAATTCTTCCACTTGGCACATTCCAGAATGATCATACCTCTTTATGTTTCAAAAGAGATCTCCACTCCAGCTATGTACTGTGATTATTTCTTGAACTCATTACATGCATTGAATTGGTCAGGTCTCCTTTCGTGATTTTAACGTTGATGGAGGACAGGAGAAGGGCCAACTGCGATCCCTCTCCTCTCCTCCCATTCCCCATTCTCCCTCTTCCCTCCCCTGCTTTCCTCTCTACTTCCCCTCTCTCCTCAGCTCTCTCTCTTCATTTCCCCTATTCCCTCTTGCCTCTGCCCTCTGCATCCCCATCTCCCCTCCCTGTCTCCCATCCCCGTCTCCCCTCTTGCCCATTCACTGCTCTTGACTCTCCCTTCCCTTTGCTTCCCCTCTCCCCTTTCACCTCCATCTTCACTCCCTGCTCCCCCAACTCTGTTCCCTCATTTGTCTCATTCCTACCCCTCTTCGCTTTCCCCTCTTCCTATCCCCTCTCCCTTTATCCCCTCCACCCTCTTCCCACTCCCCACACACTCTCCACTCCCACTCACACCCATCCCTCTCCCTCTCTCCCCCAAACCTTCCCATTTCCCCCTCCATTCTCCTCCATTACCTCTTTTCTCCTTCTTTTCCTCCTCCCATCCCACTCCCACTCCCATTCTCTACTCCTCCTGCTCCCACCTCCTTCTCCCTCCTCCTCTGCTCCTTTTCTCTCTTTACCCCCCCCCTACCCTCTACCTCTCTCCCTTCCTCCTTTTCCTCTTCGGCCTCTTCCCTCTCCCGTTGCTCTTCTGTCTCTCCCTCCCCCCTTCATCTACCCGTCCACCTTCCCCTAACCTCACCCCCCCATTTCTCTTCACCTATCTTCTTTAACTTCCCTCCCTTCCCTCTCCTCCCCAGCTTGTTCCACCCACCCCTCCCCCTCTCATCCTCCTCCTATCCTTCTCTTCCACTCCCATTCTCCACACCCTCCTCCTCTCAGCTTTCCCCTTCTCCCTCTCCTACATTCTCCCCCCTCTCCCCCATTCTCCCCCTTGTCCTTGCTGCCTTGATTTAAAACTGAGCCTGTGACATGCTGATTCATGATTGTGCTAATTTAAACAGTGCATGTTGCGCGACCATGTTGCTCGTCTCATTGCTATTTCACGACAACAATTTCTCCCTATGCTTCACTGACTTTCCACCTAACACATATTGTAGAGATGACACCTTCCTTTGTGATTTTAAACAAATTTATTTTCCAAGTTACGGTATTTCTCAACTCCTTTTGAATCTTGCACCCATACGGAACCCTTCTGGAGAACCGTCTATTCATTTCTATAGCAACATTTTTTTCCTTTCACAGCTGAGCAGGTCCAGCAGAGTCACTTTCCTTTCCACTAGAGATTGTCCAATTTCAGGAACTTGCAGACTTATAATTGCTAGATTTGGTTTATAGAACATAGAACATAGAACAATACAGCACAGTACAGACCCTTCAGCCCATGATGTTGTGCCGATCTATTATCCTACTACGATCAATCTACCCTGCATACCCTACATTTTACTATCATCCATGAGCCTATCCAATAGTCGCTTAAAAGTCTCTAAAGTATCTGGGTCCACTACCACTGCCGGCAGCGCATTCCACGCATCCACCGCTCTCTGTGTGAAGAACCTACCACTGACATCTCTCCTATACCTTCTCCCAATCACCTTAAAATTATGCCCCCTCGTAATAGTCATTTCTGCCCTGGGAAAAAGTCTCTGACTATCCACTCTATCTATGCCTCTCGTCATCTTGTAAACCTCGATCAAGTCACCTCTCATTCTTCTTCGCTCCAATGAAAAAAGCCCTAGCTCCCTCAACCTTTCCTCATAAGACTTGCCCTCCAGTCTAGGCAGCATTCTGGTAAATCTCCTCTGCACCCTCTCTAAAGCTTCCACATCCTTCCTATAATGAGGCGAACGGAACTGAACACAGTATTCCACGTGTGGTCTAACCAGAGGTTTATTGAGCTGCAGCATAACCTCATGGCTCTTAAACTCAATTCCCCTTCCAATGAAAGCCAACACACCATACGCCTTCTTTACAACCCTATCAACTTGGGTGGCAACTTTGAGGGATCTATGGACTTGACACCAAGATCCCTCTGTTCCTCCACACTGCCAAGAATCCTGCCATTAACCCTGTATTCTGCATTCAAATTCGACCTTCCAAAATGAATCACTTCATACTTTTCTGGGTTGCATTCCATGCACCACTTCTTTGCCCAGCTCTGCATCCTGTTAATGTCCCACAGCAAACTACAACAGCCCTCCACGCTGTCCAAAACTCCACCAACCTTCATGTCATTGGCAAACTTACTAACTCACCCCTCCACTCCCTCATCCAAGTTATTTATAAAGATCACAAAGAGCAGAGGTCCCAGAATAGATCCCTGTGGAACACCACTGGCCACCAAGCTCCAGGCTGAATACTTTCCATGTACTACCACACTTTGTCTTCTATTGGACCACCAGTTTTGTATCCAGACAGCCAAATTTCCCTGAATCCCATGCCTCCTTACTTTCTGAATTAACCTATCATGTGGAATCTTATCGAATGCCTTGCTAAAATCTATATACACCACATCCACCGCTCTACCTTCATCGATGTGTTTTGTCACATCCTCAAAGAATTCAATAAGACTTGTGAGGCATGATCTGCTCCTCACAAAGCCATGCTGACTATTTCTAATCAAACTGTGTTTTTCCAAATAATCAAAAATACTATCTCTCAGAATCCTCTCCAATAACTTTCCCACTACAGAAGAAAGGCTGACTGGTCTGTAACTTCCAGGATTATCCCTATTCCCTTTCTTGCACAAGGGAATGACTTTTGCCACCCTCCAATCTTCTGGTACTACTCCAGTGGACAGTGAGGACACAAAGATCATTGCCCAAGGGGCAGCAATCTCTTCCCTTGCTTCCCGTAGAAACCTTGGGTATATCTCATGTGGCCCGGGGACTTATCTATCCTCATGTTTTTCATCCTCCTTCCTAACAACAATCTGTTTGAGCTTATCTGCCTGTATCATGCTGTCCTCACAAATGTCAAGGTCCCTCTCACTGGTGAATACTGAAGCAAAGTATTCATTAAGGACCTCCCCTACTTCCTCTGATTCTGCAGACAAGTTCCGGCCACTATCCCTGATTGGCTCTACCCTCACGCTGGCCATCCTCTTGTTCCTCACATAAGTGTAGAAAGCCTTGGGATTTTCCTTGATCCTACCTGCCAAGGTTTTCTCATACCCCTTTCTAGCTCTCCTAAGTCCATTCTTCAGTTCCTTCCTGGCTACCTTGTAGACCTCTAGAGCCCTGTCCGATCCTCGCTTCCTCAACCTTAAGTAAGCTTCCTTCTTCCTCTTGACTAGGTGTTCAACATGTCTTGTCATCCAAGGTTCCTTCACCTTACCATCCTTTCCTTGCCTCAGTGGGACAAACCTATCCAGTACCTGGAGCAACTGCTCCCTAAACAACCTCCACATTTCTATCATGCATTTCCCTAAGAACACCTGATACTAATTGGTGCTCCATAGTTCTTGCCTAATAGCATTGTAATTCCTGCTCCCCCAAATAAATACTTTCCCATACAGACTGCTCCTATCCCTCTCCATGACTATAGTAAAAGTCAGGGAGTTGTGATCATTATTGCCAAAATGCTCGCCCACCAAGAGATCTGACACCTGGGCTGGTTCATTGCCAAGCACTAAATCCAATATGGCCTCCCTTCTAGTTTGCCTATCTACACATTGAGTCAGAAATCCTTCCTGGATATACCTGACAAAATCTGCTCCATCCAGACTGTTTGCACTTAGGAGGCTCCAGTCGATATTAGGGAAGTTGAAGTCACCCATGACAACAACCCTATTATTTTTGCACCTTTCCAAAATCTGCCTCCCAATCTGTTCCTCGGTGTCTCTGTTTCTTTTGGGGGGGGTCTATAGAAAATTCCTAACAAAGTGACTGCTCCTTTCCTGTTTCTGACTTCCAACCATACTGTCTTAGTGGAGAAACCCTACTCCATGACCTTCCTTTCTGCAGCTGTGATACCATCCCTGAGAAGCAATGCCATTCCCCCACCTCTTTTACCTCCCTCCCTATTTCTTTTGCAACATCTATACCCCGGAACATCCAACAACCATTCTGCCCCTGTGTTATCCAAGTCTCCATAATGGCCACAACATTGTAGTTCCAAGTACTGATCCATGCTCTAAGTTGGTCACCCTTATTCCTGACACTGCTTGCATTGAAGTAGACACACCTCAACCCATCGCACTGACTGCCACTTTGCCCAATCAACTGCTTATCCTTCCGCATAGACTTTCTGCTTGCTCTATCTGTCTGTACACTGGCTACCCCGTCCTCTGATCTGTAGCTCCGGTTCCCATTCCCCTGTCAAACTGGTTTAAACCCTCCCAAAGAGCTCTAGCAAACCTCCCACCCAGGATATTGGTGCTCCTCCGGTTCAGGTGCAACCTGTCCTTCCTGTATAGGTCTCACCTTCCCTAGAAGGTAATCCAATGATCCACAAACCTGAAGTTTTCCCTCCTACACCAGCTCTGTAGCCACATGTTCAGCTGCGCTCTCTCTCTGTTTCTAGCCTCACTAGCCCATGACAACAGTAGTAATCCTGATATTACTACTCTGCTTGTCCTAGCTTTCAGCTTCCATCCTTACTCCCTATAATCACTTTTCAGGTCCTCATCCCACTTTCTAGCTATGTCATTGGTACTGATGTGTACCATTACTTCTGGCTGCTCTCCCTCCCCTTTAAGAATCCTGAAGACCCAATCTGAGACATCCCTGACCCTAGCACCCGGGAGGCAACATACCATCCAGGAGTCTTGCTCGGTACCTCAGATTCTCTTGTCTGTTCCCCTAACCAGTGAGTCTCTTATCACTATCATTCTATTTTCCCCCCTTCTCTTCTGAGCCACAGAGCCAGTGTCAGAGACCTGGCTGCTATGGCTTCCCCCTCGTAGGTCATTCCCTCTCCAACAGTATCCAAAGTGGTATACTTATCATTGAGGGGAACGGCCACAGGGAATTGCTGCACTGTCTGCCTATTCCCTTTCCCCCACCTGACAGTCACCCAGCTACCTTTGTCCTGTACTTTGGGTATGACCACCTCCTTATAATTCCTCCCTATCACCCTCTCAGCCTCCCTAATGATCGAGTTCGTCCAGCTCCAGCTCCAGCTCCATCTCCAGTTCTCTAACGCGGTCTGTGAGGAGCTGGAGTTGGGTGCACTTCTTAGAGGTGAAGTCAGAAGGAACACCAGTTGTGACCCTTACCTTCCACATCCTACAAGAGGAGCACGCAACTTATATAAAGGAGTTTCCAAATACCTTTACAATATTCCTTCCTTTCACTTTGTAAATCAGCAGGTCTTCAACAATGTTAACATAATTTTATGGCCTACCATGCTTTCTAACCATTGAACTGACATTGTGTTATATGTTAGCTTCTATTAAATACCTCCATCTCCTACTTTTAGCAACTACGTTATCCTGTTTCATACGAATGGCAAACATTGGAGAGCAGGGTGCCATGTATAGGGTCAGTTGAGTATTGTGCCAGCTGGACTGGCCAACCATTTTGACATGTTCTGCAAACTGCAAGCTGACAGGCCCATGCCTGCAACTCAATTAATTCTCATGACACCCTTTAGCAGTCAATACTTGGCTACTTAGGGACCTCAATTGATAACAGAATTTAAAACTAGTGGAGGAGGTAAGGCAGTGGGTTCAGGTTTGTTCCCTGACTTTGTTTAATTCTTTCCAGCTTCCACACTCACCACCATGGAGAGTAAAAGATCCCAAGTTTGTGTAGTTTTGGTTACCAATTGACAGAAGCTCACAAAGCGGCTGTTAGGACCTGAAAATTGCAGAATATGGCTGCTGACGGCTGTACAGAAACAGGGCCTGGTTTTCCTATGCTGGGGAAGAACTGTTAGAATGATGGTACCAATCTACATTTCTGAAGGAGTTCTGAGTGGAATCTTCTTTCAGAAATCTGGAGCACACTCCTTTTACAATGATGAAAGGCTGGGTCACGTCTTAGAAAATCCAGAACATTGTGTCTGTAAAAGCAGGTCAGAGGCTGGGAACTCTGCAGTGACTGACGTCACTCTGCGCACCGCCGATGCCACAAGGCAGCTCCAGAGGAGACAGTAGCACCCAGCCCTGCCGGATCTTCACCATCCCCCCAGACCTACTCCTTAGTGAGGACGAAAGGTCAGTCCTCAGTAAAGGGCTCACCTTTGTCCCCCTCCACCCACACATCAATGAATACCGGTCACACTTGGACATTGAGCAGTTTTTCTGCCTCCGCACTTACTTCTTTAATCGTGAGCCGAACCATCCCTCTACTGACCGTTTCTCCCGCCTCCAACACACCCTCTCCTCCTGAACACCACCCCAAGGCCTCCTACCCTCCCTCGACCTCTTCATCTCCAACTGTCGTCAAGACATCAATCGCCTCAACCTCTGCACCCCTCCCACCCACTCCAACCTCTCCACCCCCTCACTCGCTCCAACCTCTCCACCCCCTCACTCGCTCCAACCTCTCCACCCATTTCACCCACTCCAACCTCTCCACCCCCTCACTCGCTCCAACCTCTCCACCCATCTCACCCACTCCAACCTCTCCACCCCCTCACTCCAACCTCCCACTCCTCTCACTCCAACCTCTCCACCCCGCTCACCCACTCCAAACTCTCTACCCCTCTCACTGACTCCAGCCTCTCCACCCCCTAACTCACTCCAACCTCTCCACCCCTCTCTCCCACTCCAACCTCTCCACCCCACTCACTCCAAACTCTCCACCCCTCTCACTCACTCCAACCTCTCCACCCCACTCACTCCAACCTCTCCACCCCTCTCTCCCACTCCAACCTCTCCACCCTCACTCACTCCAACCTCTCCACCCCTCTCTCCCACTCCAACCTCTCCACCCCCTAACTCACTTCAACCTCTCCACCCCCTCACTCACTCCAACCTGTCCACCCTCACTCACTCCAACCTCTCCACCCCCTCACCCACTCCAAACTCTCCACCCCCCTCACTCACTCCAACCTCTCTGCCCCACTCACTCCAACCTCACCACCCGTCTCACTCACTCCAACTTCTCCACCCCCCAACTCATTCCAACCTCTCCACCCCTCTCACCCTCTCCAACCTCTCCACCCCTCTCACCCACTCCAACCTCTCCAACCCGCCAACTCACTCCAACCTCTCCCCCACAGAACATGTAACCTTCCACTCCAATCCCAACCTCACCATAAAACCTGCGGACCAGGAAGGTGCAGTTGTAGTATGGTGCACTGACCTCTACATCGCCGAGGCCAGACGCCAGCTCTCTGACACCTCCTCCTACCGCCCCCTTGATCATGACCCCACCCCCGATCATCAAAACATCATCTCCCAAACCATCCACAACCTCATCACTTCAGGTGACCTCCCACCCACAGTCTCCAACCTCATCATTCCCCAACCCCGCACCACACATTTCTATCTCCTTCCCAAAATCCACAAACCTGACTGCCCTGGTCGACCCATTGTCTCCACCTGCTTCTGCCCCACCAAGCTTATCTCTACTTATCTTGACTCCATTTTCTCCCTCTTGGTCCAGCAACTCCCCCACCACCTACGTCCGTGATACCACCCACGCCCTCCACCTCCTCCAAAACTTCCGATTCCCTGGTCCCCAATACCTCATCTTTACCATGGACGTCCAGTCCCTGTACACCTGCATTCCCTATGCAGATGGCCTAAAGGCCCTCCGCCTCTTCCTGTCTCACAGGCCCGACCAGTCCCTCTCCACTGACACCCTTATCCATTTAGCTGAACTTGTCATCACCCTTAACAACTTCTCTTTCAATTCCTCCCACTTCCTACAGACAAAGGGGGTGGCCATGGGTACCCGCATGGACCCAAGCTGTGCCTGCCTCTTTGTAGGTTACGTGGAACAATCCCCCACTTCTGTACCTACACTGGCCCTAAAAACACCTCTTCCTCTGTTACATTGAAGACTGTATCGGCGCCGCCTTGTGCTCCCATGAGGACCTCAAACAGTTCATCCACTTCACCAACACCTTCCACCCCTGGATCATCTCTGACACCTCTCTCACCTTCCTGGACCTCTCTGTTTCCATCTCTGTCAACCACCTGGAAGCCAATATCCATTTCAAGCCTACCGACTCCCACAGCTAACTAGAATACACCTCCTCCCACCCACCTTCCTGCAAAAATGCCATCCCCATGCCTAATTCCTTCGCCTCCGCTGCATCTGCTCCCAGGATGAGGCATTCCGCTCCCGAATATCTCAGATGTCCTTGTTTTTCAAGGACCACAACATCCCCCCCTCAGTGGTCGAGAACGCCCTCGACTGTGTCTCCCGCATTTCCTGCAACTCATCCCTCACATCCCCTTCCCGCAATAACGACCAAAACAGAATCCCGCTCATCCTCACATACCACCCTACCAACCTTCGGATCCAATGCGTCATCCTCCAACACTTCCGCCATCTGCAATCCGACCCCACCACCAAAGACATTTTTCCCTCCCCGCCCTTATCCACTTTCTGGAGGGACCACTCTCTCCAGGACTCCCTTGTCAGCTCCACACTCCCCTCCAGCTCCACCATACCCGGCACTTTTCCCTGCAATCGCAGGAAGTGCTACACCTGCCCCTCCACCTCCCCCCTCACCCCCGTCCCAGGCCCCAAGAAGACCTTCCACATCAAGCAGACGTTCATCTGCACATCTGCTAATGTGGTATATGGTATCAGCTGTTCCAGATGTGGCTTCCTCTACATCGGGGAAACCAAGCGGAGGTTTGGGGACCGCTTTGCGGAACACCTACACTCGGTTCGCAACAAACAACTGCACCTCCCCCAGTAGCGAACCATTTCAACTCCCACTCCCATTCCTCAGATGACATGTCCATCCTGGGCCTCCTGCAGTGCCACAACGATGCCACCCGAAAGTTGCAGGAACAGCAGCTCATATTCAGCTTGGGAAACCTGCAGCCCAATGGTCTCAGTGTGGACTTCACAAGCTTCAAAATCTCCCCTCCCCCTACTGCATCCCAAAACCAGCCCAGCTTGTCCCCGCCTCTCTAACCTGTCCTTCCTCCCACCTATCCCCTCCTCCCACCGCAAGCCCCAACCGCATCTCCTACCTACTAGCCTCATCCCATCCCCTTGACCTGTCCGTCCTCCCTGGACTGACATATCCCCTCCCTCACTCCCCACCTACACTCACCTTTACTGGCTCCATCCCCACCTCTTTGACCTGTCTGTCTCCTCTCCACCTATCTTCTCCTTTATCCATCTTCTATCCGCCTCCCCCTCTTTCCCTATTTATTTCAAAATCCCCTTCCTCTCCCCCATTTCTGAAGAAGGGTCCAGACCCGAAACGTGAGCTTTCCTGCTCCTCTGATGCTGCTTGGCCCGTTGTGTTCATCCAGATCTACACCTTGTTCTACTAAATCTGTTGCCTCACCAGGGCCTATCTAGCACTTATATAGGACAAGTCAGGAGCGGATGGAATAATCTCCAATTCCCGGAATGTGTAGTTCCAGCAACACTCAAGAAGATTAACACCGTCTGGGAAAAAAACAGCCTGCTTGACTGGCACCCATCCAATGTACCTTGGCAGCAGCGTGCACCATCTACAGGAAGCACTGCAGTAACTCAGCAAGGTAAAGGTGCCATATGCTTACCTGGCCATTGAGCTGCTCTCTTATTGGAGAGAGACAACTAGTCATTTAATCTGAGGGAAACCACACTTCAGACAAAGGGAGAAGCTGAGAAGGAACATCCTAAATGATAACCTCAGCTGGTGCAGGAATTGAACCTACACCGTTGACATCACTCTGTATTACAAACCAGCTATCCAGCCAACTGAGCTAACTGACCCTCTACCAGAGACGCAGCAAGCTTCCTCCAACAGCACCATCCAAACCTGTGGCCTCTCCCACTTAGAAGGACAAGGGGAGCCGAAGCATGGGAAAACATGACCTACAAGTTCCCCTACGTGCCATACATCATTCTGACTTGGAACTGTATCACTATTCCTTCACTGGTGGCAGGTCAATATTTTGGAACTCCTTTCCTAACCATACCCTGCATGTCCCTACACCCCAAGGGCTGCAGCAAATCAAGAAGGCAGTTGACTGACACCATCTCCAGGGAAATTAGGAATGTGCAATAAATGTTGGTCTACCCAGAAACATTAAAAACACAAACAAATGGGGAAAGAAATACACACATATCAGAAATAGAAATATGTTTCTAAAAGTGCATGCCATGAAAAGAGTGAAATACGTCTTTGCACATTAACAATGGACTAAAAGGGTCATCGACTGATCAACGAAATGGCTCAGTTCTGAGGTCACTGGCCTTGAAATGTTAATTGATTTCTCTCCCCAGATGCTGCCAGACTTGCTGAGCTTTTCCAGCAATTTCTATTTTTGCTTCTTATTTGCAGCATCCACAATTCTTACAGTTTTTAAATGGCAGAATTGCCGAGGTACTGTGGTCCCAGTGGAACAAATGATAAAATAGGAATGTTGCAAGGGAAGTTCATGGGACAGCTCAGAGATTAAAATTAATCAAAACAAATAGCAATGAAGTAAATAATAAGATAAAGAGATCTCTAAGACCTGATGATGATTAAAGAGGTAAGAAAATTGCAGCTAGGTACGTCATACTTTTCCAATATCCCCTATATGCATGAATTGTTTCTTCAGATTGGAAAATTGCAAAGTCACAGCATAGCTTACAAAAGGAATGAGCACAAGTAATTGTAAACCCATCATTTTGACATTAATTATAGGGAGGTGACTGGAATCCATCATCAGTGAAAGAAGGGTGATTTCTTTGGGGGCGTCTAAAGATGGAAACAGAGTCTGAGGTGAGGCAAACTATGAAACACATAACACTGGGTTACGTGTTGATCTCAGTACACTGAAATCAGAACCAGCAATAATAAACCGCATGGGAGTGCGTAAGATAGTAAACCCACGCTCATTCCAAATCAACTCAATTTGACCAAGTAAACACTTGTTTAAAACTTGTAGAAGTGAGAGGCTGGGATATTTAAAGAATGCACATTTTCGGAAGCTGTCAAATAGAGATTATTTATAAGGCTTTACAATGTGGAGCCAGTCAGGGATGCCCAGGGCATCAGTGTGGCCTCAGAAGAGGAGAGGGTCAATAGAGCAGCAAAGGGATGCCCTTTGTGTTCCCAGGGGGCAGGGAGAGTGGGCATTCAGCATCCTGGGTTAAAATGTGGTCAACAGGCAGAGGCAATCGCTTAGTCTAGCAATCATTAGCCTAACAGCCCGAAGACCCCAGTAATATTCTGAGTTCAAATCTCACCACAGCACATGGTAGAATTTGATTTAAATAAAAAGCTACAATTAATGACGACAGCAAAATTATCGTCATAAAAACCCATCTGTTTCACTAATTCTTTTTGGGGAAGAAATCTGTAATCCTTACTTGGTCTGGCCAACACATGAGTACAGAACCACAGCAATCTGCTCCACTCCTAATTTTCCTCTGAAATGGCCTAGCAAACCACTCAGTTATAAAAACTGCTGGGAAGTTTCAAAATATGAGTGAAATTGGATGGACAATCTGGCATCAACTGATGCAGGAAATTAGTTGATCCTGCAAAGTCCTCCTTACTAACATCTATGAAAAGTGGGAGACCTTTCTCATGGACTAATCAAACCTGACAGTCAGACTCAGCATACCTTACAAACAATGTCCTAGATACCACCACCATCATCTCTGGGTATGTCTTGTTTCACCAGCAGGAGAGATCCAGTAGAGGTAGCAGGACAGAGGTATATGGTTGGAAGGGACTTGGTCCAAGAGTCCTCACAATTGACTTGGGATCCCATGAAGTATCATGGTAACAGGTCAAATATAGGCAAGGAATCCTTCCTACTCCTGTCCCCTCTACTGATGTGGGGTACCACTTGGAGGAAAAGGCTGCAGAAAGTTCTCTGGATGGGGTACTTCAATTCATACCACCAAGACTGACTACTACTGACTGAGCTGGTAAAATTCTAAACAACACCGCTGCAGGATTGGATCTGCAGCGGGTGATGAGGGAACCAACAAGAGGGAAAAATCATGTTTATCCTCATCCTCAATAAACTGCCCACTAGATGCATTTGTCCATGGCAGTCTGGGTAAAACTGTCCACCACACAGTCCTTGTGGAGACAAAGTTCCATCTTTACATTGAGACTAACATACATCATATTGTGTGGCACGATCACTGAGCTAAATGGAATAGACTTCAAACAAATCTAGCTACGCAAGGCTAGGTCATAAGGCACAGTGAGCCACAGAAGCAGGAGAATTGTACTCTAACACAATCTGCAATAACATTGCCTGGCATATTCCGCACTGTAGCATTACTATGACACATGTTAAATGGAGAGTGGAGGAGGACATTCTAGGAGCCACTTCAGTTTACCTAAAAATGAGGTGTCGACCTGCTGAAGCTACCAAGCAGGAGTATCTGTGTCCCAAACAGCGTAAGCAGCAAGTGATTCCACAAAATAACAGATCAGACCTAAGCTCTGGAGTCCTGTCACATCCATTCATGAATGGTGCTGGACAATTAAAGAACTCACTGGAGGTGGCGGCTCCACCAATATCCCCATCCTCAGTGATGAGTGTACCCAGCACCGCGGTGAAAAAGGTCACACTGAAGCATTCACAACAATCTTCAGTCAGGGGTACTGAGTAGAGGACCTATCTTGCTTTCCTCTCAAGTTTCACAGCATCACCGATTACAGTCTCCAGTCAATTTGATTCATTCCATGTGGTATCAAGAAATGGCTGGAAACATTACGTACTGCAAAGGTTATGGGCCCTGACAACATTCTGGCAATAGAGCTGGAGATTTGTTCACCAGAATGTGTCAAACCCCTAGCCAAGCTGATCCAGTGCAGCTACAACTGTGGCATCTACTCAGCAATGTGGAAATTTGCCCAAATCTGTCCTAAACACAAAGAGCAGGACAAATCCAACCCAGCCAATTACTGGCCCATCAGTATAATCTCGATCTTTGGTAAAGTGACGGAAGGCGTCATCAACAGTGCTATCAACCAGCACCTGCTCAGCAATGACCTCTCAGTGGCGCCCAGTTTGGGCTCAGCCAGGGCCACTCAGATTGAGATGAAAGTCAATGGAAGAGATGTTAGTGGTGGTGCAGAAGGTGGAAAGATGGTGAGGCGTTCCAAGTGAGGAAGAAGGAAGTGCAGAGAGCCATGAAGGATTAGGAGGTGAGTGAGAGGCATTTACTGAGGATACTTCAGGCAATTGTAAGAGTGTTAGGCTATTAGCCTTGGTGGGAAGTTTATGCAATGGTATAGCTACACTGAGTATCAGGTAGCAAAGAGAGGATGGTACTACTCACCCTTGGAATGCAGACGATTATTAACCTTTTTATATTTTTTTCAGCTGGATGTTTCTTCTCACTGGAGACTCTCCAATGAGCTGGGTAGCTACCTTGGTACAGGCTGGCGTCATTTGGTGCCAGGGCCTTTGGCGGTCTGAATGTGAAAGAACAGCCTTCCTCTCCGAAGCATTCAGAAAATGGAAAGTTGAGAAGAAACTATTGTACCAGCTAGAATTCACCCAACAGGTCTGCTGAACAAAGATAAAGGAACAGTTTTCACAGCCCATGTATTCAACCCCACCCCATCCCGTTTATCATACGTTTGTGCGCGTGCATGTGTGTGTAAGGATAGTTTATTTTGGGTTTACAGTTTTAATTTGTACAGTTTAGTTAATTTAGTTGTTTACTTGTAGTTGGAATCTGATTACCTGTAATAGACAATGATTGCTGTTAAGTACAGAAACCTGGTCAGTGTTTTCTTTCAACCTGGACCAAAAAATCGGATAGTTTTGGGATTTTGTGCATTTCCACTCAAAATTGTAAATTTTGCATTGATTCCAGAAATAACGGAATTTCATTTCCAGTGCGCTACTCCCCGATGTGTGATAATAGTTACTTCTGGTCTCTGCTTCTGTTTGCTGTTCTGCAGTCTCTTAGCCAGTCTGGAGAGATAAGGAGATAGCAGAAAGTGTAAGCAACGAGAGTACGGAAGTACAACATCCATGGAGAGGTCGAGCAAAGGATAAGTGTCAGTGGTGGATATGTGCAGGAGGCATTTTAGCAAGAGGGATGGGTGAAGTAGTAAGGTTTGTTGGTCTAAGGGTGATGCACAAGACAAGGCTGGGAAATGCAAAATAAGGTGATACAAATACGCCCCGCCTTTCACCTTTCCTGGGTCCCGTCTTTCAACCTCAAACAATACTGTATCCAGGAGGGAGGCATCACACTCCTGCTGCTGGCTCCTTCAACAATCTCCAGCCAAATGTGTTCTCTGCAGCAGATTTACTTTTTCCATTTATGAGAAAAGAATTGTCCTGTGGGCCTTTTCGCTTTTCAGCATAAAGACAGGGACACATCTGAAAGACATGATATTGCCTTTTGCCAGTTACCAATTTATCCTCAGGTCTGCTTTGATGCTTTGGCAGCATTTAATTCAGCTGACAAGGTTCTTGCTTTCCACCCAGTTAAAGAGCTGACAATTGCCTTATGTAAGATAACAAGCATGGGGCTGGATGAACACAGCAGGTCAAGCAGCATCATAGGAGCAGGAAAACTTGACGTTTCGGGCCTAAACCCTTCATCAGAAATGGGGGAGGGGAAGAGGGTTCTGAAATAAATAGGGAGAGAGGGGGAGGCGGATAGAGGATGGATAGAGGAGAGGATAGGTGGAGAGGAGGCAGACAAGTCGAAGAGGCGGGGATGGAGCCAGTAAAAGTGAGTGTAGGTAGGGGGGTAGGGAGGAGATAGGTCAGTCCAGGGAGGACGGACAGGTCAAGGGGGCGGGATGATGTTAGTAGATAGGAGATGGGGGTGTGGCTTGAGGTGAGAGGAAAAACAGGTTAGGGAGGTGGAGATGAGCTGGGCTGGTTTTGGGATGCGGTTGGGGGAGGGGAGATTTTGAAACTTGTGAAATCCACATTGATGCCATTGGGCTGCAGGGTTCCCAGGCTGAATATGATTTGCTGTTCCTGCAGCCTTCGGGTGGCATCACTGTGGCATTGTAGGAGGCCAAGGATGGACATGTCATCTGAGGAATGGGAGGGGGAGTTGAAATGGTTCGCGACTGGGATTATGTTGCCTGTTTTAGGAAAGCCTCACAGTAATGTAAGTGGAATGGCAGGCCTGATCATAGGAACCCTACAGTGTGGAAACATGCCTTTTAGCGCATCGAGCCCACACTGACTGTCCGAATAGCATCCCACTCAGACCCACCCTGTCATTCCATCCCCTGTAAACCTGCATTTCCCATGGCTGATCAACCTAAGCTGCACATCTTTGGACAGTGGGAGGAAACTGAAGCACCCGGAGGAAATCCTGCAGAGACAGGAAGAATGTGCAAACTCCACACAGACAGTCGCCTGAGGCTGGAATCGAGCCCAGCTCCCTGGTGCTGTGAGGCAGCAGTGCTAACAGTGATGGATGAAGGGACAGTGGATTGGTTAGCATGATATTGATTAGAGTTTAGAGCAAAGTGGTGGGTGGGGGAGGCATCTCAGAAACCAATAACATTCTAACAGGATTAGACAGAGTAAATGCAGAAAGGATGTTCCTGATGACCAGGGAGCCGAGAACAAGGGGTCACTATCTAACGACATGGCGTCAGCCATTTAAGATTGAGGAGAACATTCTTCACCCAGAGTGTGCTGAGCCCTTGGAATTCTCTGTGAATGAAAGCAGTGAGGGCAAAACACTGAAAATTTTGAAAGCTGAGTTAGATATAGTTTTTAGGACTAAAGGGATTAAAGGGTATAGGTCAAAATTGGGAACAGGATACTGGGTTGGATGAACAGCCATAATTAGACTGAATGATGGACCAGACTCAAAGGGCTTAAATGACTTACTCCTGCTCCTACTTTCTCTGTTTCTAATTGGCCTGCAGCAAACCTTCCTAATCAAGGTCCGCGAGGGAGGGCAGAAAACCCTGCCCATAAAAAGCTGCTGACCAATTAGAGGCTGGAAGCTGTCCACTGCAGGCAGCACTCCCCAGGCAATGGTAGCCTCAATGGCAATGCACCCTGGAAGACTTGGGAAAATTGCTGGACCGAGACCACAGGTGAGAAATTGTGGGATGGGGTTACAGGAGACATGGGAGGAGTTCACCAGTAAGGGCAGGAGGCAGTTCTTGACATCTGTCCGACAACCCACTTCCTCACTCTAGAACCGTTAATCAGGAACTGTGCCTTTAAAGAATGGATCCTCTTCCACCACCCTGCATGCCCAAGAACCTGGGACCTGTTGCTGCCTTTGGTCAGTTTTGATTTATAAACTCCTCACATAACGACTGGTCTTCCTCCCTGCCAGTTCAATAGCTTCAATGCCCAGTGTTGACACTAATTCCTGACTTACTAATTCCTGACTTAGTTAGTGGCAGAAGGATGTCCAGAGCCTTCTCCCACCCCAGATTTAATCAGAATGGAAATGGGAAGGTGGCAGGGGCCATAAGACCAGAAGACATAGGAGCAGATATAGGCCATTCAGCCCATTGAGACTGCTCCGCTATTCAGAGAGATTATGGCTGACCTGATAAATGTCAATTCCACTTTCCTGCCATTTTCTGTAAACCTTGATTCTCTTTATGATTAAAAATCTGTATATCTCAGCCTTGCACACATTTAATGATTCAGCCTGCATGGTAAAAAGTTCCACAGATTCACAACCCTCTGGGAGAAGAAATTCCTCCTCACATTTGTGTTAAATGTACAACCCTTATTCTTAGGTTATGCCCTCTGCCCCAGAAGTGGAAACAACCTTTCTGCATTTACCCTGCCAGGTCCTTTAGAAGTCTTGCACATTTCAATTAGGTCACCTGTTATTATTCTATATTCCATCAAGTACATAAGAACATAAGAACTAGGAGCAGGAGTAGGCCGTCCAGCCCTTCGAGCCTGCTCCGCCATTCAATAAGATCATGGCTGATTTTTTTGTGGACTCAGATCCACTTAACTGTGCTCTCACCGTATCCCTTAATTCCTTTATTGTTCAAAAAAAATCTACCTTAGCTTTAAAGACGTTCACGGAAGTAGCGTCAACTATTTCACTGGGCCAGGAATTCCATAGATTAACAACCCTCTGGGTGAAGAAGTTCCTTCTCAATTCAGTCCTAAATCTGCTCCCTCTAATCTTGAGGCTATGCCCTCTTGTCCTATCTTCACCTGCCAGTGGGAACATCCTCTCTACTTCTATCTTATCTATTCCCTTCATAATTTTATATGTTTCGATAAGATCCCCCCTCAATCTTCTGAATTCCAATGAATATAATCCCAATCTACTCAGTGTCTCCTCATAAACCAACCCCCTCAACTCCGGAATCAACCTAGCGAACCTCCTCTGCACCCCCTCCAGTGCCAGTATATCCTTTTTCAAGTAAGGAGACCAAAACTGCACACAGTACTCCAGGTGTGGCCTCACCAGCACCTTGTACAGCTGCAACGTAACCTCTCTGCTTTTAAACTCAATCCCTTTAGCAATGAAGGACAAAATTCCATTTGCCTTCCTAATTAATTGTTGTACCTGCAGACCACCCTTCTGTGATTCATGCACAAGGACACCCATGTCCCTCTGCATAGCAGCATGCTGCAACTTTTTCCCATTTAAGTAATAATCCTTTTTACTATTACTCCTACCAAAATGTATGACTTCACATTTATTTACATTGTATTCCATCTGCCAGACCTTTGTCCACTCACTCAGTGTATCTATGTTCCTCTGTAAGGTTTCACAGGCCTCTGCACACTTTGCTCTGCCACTCATCTTTGTGTCATCTGCAAACTTTGACACCCTACACGTGGTCCCCAACTCCAAATCATCTATATAAATAGTAAATAATTGCGGTCCCAACACCGATCCCTGAGGCACACCACTAGTCACTGATTGGCAGCCAGGATAGCACTCATTTATCCCCACTCTGTGCTTGCTGTTAGTCAACCATTCCTCGATCCATGCTAATACTTTATCCCTAGCGCCGTGCTTCCCTATCTTATGCAGCAGCCTCTTGTGCGGCACTTTGTCGAAGGCCTTTTGGAAATCCAGGTACCCCACATCCACTGGGTCCCCATTGTCCACCTTGCTCATAAGGTCTTCATAGAATTCCAAAAGATTTGTCAAGCATGACCTGCCCTTCATGAACCCATGCTGCTTCTGCCCAATGGGACAATTTCTATCGAGATGCCTTGCTATTTCTTCCTTGATAATAGACTCGAGCATCTTCCCCAAAGGTCAAATCTACTCAATCTCACCTCATAAGATAGTCCCTCCATACCTGTTTTCATCTTAATGAACATATTCTGGACTGTATCGAATGTCAGTATATGTTTCCTTATATTGGGGATTAGGGACCCAAAACTGTTTGCAGTATTCAAGCTATTGTCCGATTAGTACCTTGTACAGTTTTAGCAAAAATTCCCTACTTTTATACTCCATTCCCTTTGAAATGAAGGTCAATATTCTATTTGCCTTCCCTACTATCTGTTGGCCTATACCAGCTATATTGTACTTCCTGGGCAAGGATTCTCCAATTCCTGTGTTCTGTCGCTTTCTGCAGACTTTGTCCACTTCAGTAATATTCAACTCCTCTATTCCTGCTAAAGTGCATTACCTCACAATTCCCCATCGTATTTTCCATCTTTCAAACTTTTTGTCCACTCACTTCACCCATCTGTATCCCTCTTCAGGGTCTTTGTGTCCCTTTCTGCCTGATTAAATGGCCCCCTGCCTCCAATGTCATTGCACAGGAAGGCACCAAATTGCAGCCAAACTTCCCATTCTGACCCTTGTAATGTTATTTTAAAATGTACCTGTGCTGGAATACTGGGTTCCTGCCATGTTGCCAGCTTTCCCTACTACACATGAATTGGAAAATCAAAATATAGCTCAATCTCTTCTTCCGAAACAAAAATAGAAAGTGCTGGAAAACCTCAGCAGGTCAGTTCTGAGGAAGGATCGCCAGACCTGAAATGTCAACTCTGATTTCTCCTCACAGATGCTGCCAGATTTACTGAGCTTTTCTAGCGATTACTACTTTTGTTTCTGGTTTACAGCATTCGCAGTTCTTTTGGTTTTTATCCAATCTCTTCTTCTTTGGCTAAAGTTAATTCTTAATCTGAGAAACATTTGACATTTCTCTAGTGTATAGTTGCAATGTGATTTTATTAAAAAGTCACTGTTGGGATTGTCTCTTTTAGTGAAATGCTATGAAAGCAAAATTCAGATGGATTGAGGTCAAGTTAAAAAATACACAGGAACTTACTGCTCCTGCTCCCAGACTGACAGAGGGCAATGGAAAATTAATGCCAGAATGTTCCTTTAAGATGCATTTTTAAAATTGCATTTAATTTGGTCTTTTTCACATGGAGGAATAAAATATTGCGTTTTACTTTCTTCTGAGTTCTTCACCTCAACAACATCACTGCATTTTGGATCATCCAGTGCTGAAAAGATGAGCATTCAGCAAGCCAGAGGACAAATAATAATGAGTTGAATCTTAAAAAGAATTGGTTTACGTGTCACTTTTGTTGAGTTTCATGGAGGTTCTTTATCTGCACTGCCTAAAAAGTTTTCTTGAGCCAATTGGCTTCATTAACCATCTGTATCCCTCTATAGTCCCCTGTCAATTCTGATTCTATCCTGATTCTGTACATCCCGTGGCTAGAATCCCTCATCACTACTGCAAAATCTTAGGTTGTCTGGTGCAAACACCATTTTTAAATGCCAGCCTTCCACTCAGTCAAGCAAAACCAGAGGGGTGATGCACTTACTCGTATACACAGTATGGCAGCATTCACTTGATTAGCTTCTCAGGGAATATAGGTGGCATACTTGTACATGCCACTGCACATACCTACATACATCACTGTTTAAGCACCTAGCCACACAACTTATTTATCTTTAGCCACATACCATCATTCCTTCAGTCAGGGGGTTGCATAGCAGAGTCCAAGATATGTTCATCAAGGGTAGAGTTTGTCTCCCAGAAATCATTTTTGTAAGGTATCTGGCACGTCAAAAACATCAGGAACATAAGAGTTATCAAGGATATAGGCATCATAGCAGGTCCCAGGATATCTGGTGCAAACTTCCAAGATACTGTACTTGTAATTACAAATGGCTTGTATATTGATGGAATGGAATTTATTTCTATTGGTAAACCCAGGTGCCTTATGGTATTGGCTCTCAATATTGGTGTGTGTCCTGCTTATTGTGCCCTGCATTTGAGAAAGCCAGCTATTTTTGCAAAGGCTATTGCCTGGGCTGCAGCACTGACCTGTTCATGGTGAGAAGAGCTGGATGGTGCGATTTAGCACAAACGGTTTCTGTAACAGCCTTAAATAATTTGTGGGTGGATTATTAAGAGAACCCACACAGGTACCCAAGTGACTCCTTGGAAGGAGTCACGTGCATAAATTGTTGAGTGCTGCTGTTACCTTGATCGTGGTAAGGATATGATGGCCACTGACTCCTTCATTTCACAGGTCGCATTCCAGAACTGGGCATCGTTGCATGGTGCAACAGTAATAGTAGCCCCTGCTGCAGCTGGATCCATCAGTTATGTCTGCAAAAAACCTGCACGGGGAACATAAAACACTGAAGAAGCCCTTAATCAGCATTTGCATTACTCACAAATGACAGTTTATGATACTGCTCCATACAGCGAGACATGGCATAAGGTTATGGCGTAGGGTTATACAGCGCAGAATAGGCTCTTCGGCCCATCAAGTCTGTACTGACAATAACTACCACTAAAGGTGCACTAATTCAAATTTCCTGCATTTGTCCCATGCCCTTGAATGATATGATATTGCAAATGCTCATCCAAATATTTATTAAAGGTTGTAAAGGTTCCAACCTCCACCACCTTCCCAGACGGTGCAGTCCAGATTCCTTCCACAATCTGAATTAAAAATGTCTTTTTCTCTCAAATCCTCTCTGAATCTGCTGTCCCCTACCCTGAAACTAAGATTCTCGTGATTGTCCCCTCAACCTTATCCATACCCCTCATAATCTGATACACCACTATCATTTTCCTCCTCAGCCTCTCTGTTCTAAAGAAACAATCCAAGCCTATCTCGTGTCTCCTTAAAGCTCAATTGCACCAACCGGGCATTCTGGTGAACTTCCTCTGTACCCACACTCGTGTTATCACGTCCTTCCTGTAGTGAGGTGCCCAGGACTGCATAATACACCAACTGTGGCCTAACTAACTCCAACATTACGTCCTTGCTCTTATACTCTATGCCATGCCTGATGAAAGCAAGTGCCCCGTATGCCTTTTTAACTACCCTATTCACATGCTCTGCCAACTTCAGGCATCTGTGAATAATTACCTCGTGATCCCTCTGTTCCCCTCAGCTATCCAGTGTCTTGCCACTCATTAAATATTCCCTCATCTTGTTTTTTCTTCCCAAGTGCATCACCTTACACATATGACAAACCCATTGAGATCATACTGTAATCTACAACCAACTTCTTCACTATTAACCATCCAATAAATCTTGGTGTTGTCTGCAAAATTACTTAAAATTCCCCCATATTTTCATCTGTATCATTTCTGTATATAACAAACAATAAAATCTCAGCACTGATCCTTGTGGTATACCACTGGACACCAACCTCCAGTCACTCAAATAGCCTTCTCCCACTACCCTTTGTGTCCTATTATGTCGCCAGTTTCTGATCCATTTCACCATGCCTCCATGAATTCCTTGTACTTTAACATTCTCAATCAGTCTCTCATGTGGGATCTTGTCAAAAGCTTTGCTAAAAGCCATATAAACTACATCAACTGAACTTCCTTCATCCACACACTTGATTACATTTTCATAAAATTTTAACACATTTGTTCAGCATGACTTCCCTCTGACAAAGTCTTGCTGACTACCTCTAATTAACCCATGGTTTTCCAAGTGGATAACAATTTTCTCCCTCACCATGGAGTCATGGAATGATACCTTGACATTGTCCCTTATTCTGATGAATGCAGCATTGGTTGTGTCACAGAGACATAAGAAGATTGTATATGTGGCATGAGCACTGAGACCTTGTGCTGCCAGCTCCACATCTTCCAGAAAGGCATTATCACACATAAGAGCATGTTAAATCACTGAGAGTTCAGGGTGAATGAATAAGTTCCATGTAAGCCTGTGAACTCTTTAATTAGCTTTGTACTTTGTGGCTTGCATGTGCCACTTTTAGGGTGATGTGTGATGACTTTTGTTTCACTGAGATGACTGCCTTCAATCTGCAATGACCAATAATAACACAGTCAAGGTTGCTGCTGCTCAATATTTGAACCACACACAGCTGCACACTGCATGAATTTCACATGCATAATTATGTGATTGTGAATGACTTCAGCCTGTATTCTGCAAGTGCATGAATGATGTCACCACCCCTTAAAGGACTTCTCGTCCATCAGAAGTGAAGCTGTGTGTTGAGACAGAATACATATACTGACTTCACCCACTCCAGACATTTTCTATTCGTAGTTTGCATTTAGGAATTGTAAGAATGAGAAAGGTAACACAGGTCACACATGGAACGACGAGTCATTGGCTCAACCTAGTAATCAAGTTCGCCGTGCAAATCTCTGTGTCTCTTTTTACCTGGCACTCCCTGGACAGCCCATCGCTTGATCCCTGACATGTTCCCGTACACCACCTGGAGTTCCATCTATAGCTCTTATCCTTATCCTCCTAAATCCATCCCTACACTTCAGTCCGATCCATCATCATAATCCATACTGTTCCAGTTGAAGCCATGGTAGATGTGACTGCGAATAACCCACTCCTCCCTCCTCTGTGAATAACAGCATCCCAGACCATAGCTGTGTTCTTTGTTATTCCGTTTGCCATTCCTTCCACTGGGCCCTAGGACTGATCATGGTACACCTCCCCTGACCGACTTGGACTGACAGTCTGACTGATGACTGACGAGACCGCTGACTACTCTCTGCAGCTTTCCACCTGATTGACAATGAATCCTCTAACTGCTTGCTCTGGACATGCAGGATTGACCACGGCCCCTTCCACAGACTGTAATAAGACGTATCTCCTGACAACAAAGCAGATGACTGGCTGCATCCAAGCCCCTAGACTGATCACAGATGCTGCATGTACTAAACATATTGACTGACCATACTGGGCTTCCCTGACTGTTGGCAGACTTCATTGTTTTGATTTGAGACAAGGAAATTTGGTTTATACAGATGCAGTATGTTTGTGGTGTATTCCGTTGACAAATGCTGACAGTGAAATTGAAATTGACATTGGATGGTGTTATGCAGCAATGTGCCCACCCACTTGATTGATGACTGCTGACAGCCAGGCAAGATGCCTAGCCTTATGTCTGCACTAAAAAGTAAGGCAAGAAAGAAGTACTGTGAGCCTTTATGCTGTAGCTAAAGGGACAAAGTGCCAAAAGACAAGGCAAGGCAGGGATGCTATGAGCATTGAAGTTGGCACAAGGCAAGCTAGTGCTGAGAGAGACAAGTGCTTCCTGGTCCAATCCGTGAGCTGAATGCTGAACAGAGAACATAAAGCATCCTTGCAAAGACATTGCAATGAAAGGTGCTGGCATGCACAAAAGTACAGCAGTGATGTACAGAAGCGTACTGTAAGTAGGTCAAGATGTGCCAGGTATCCAAATTAGAGGCTTTAGAGGGCAAATAGTGAGCAGGAATCAGCAGGTAACTGTTCTATTTTCATGCCAGGAAATCAATGTCTGAATTCTATCTGGTGAGTAGGAGAATGGGGAACTGCATATTAATAAAGTGAGATTAAGTAATAAAGTGGGTGAAAGTGAATGATAATCTATGCAAATAGGCCTCTTGGCACTTACTAGCAAGAATCTTGTCTCACTGTTCAACACTTGTTTGGAAAATGGGACTTTTTACTGTCAATATCGAAAAAGCCTCAGTGGGCATCTCTCTCAATTTCCCCACCTTTCTTACCATAGCCCACATTGTTTTGGGGTTGGGAAGATTCTGCCCTAATTGTAGCTTTAACTGATGGAAAACTGAAAAGGTCATATCCTTATTCCTTAATAAAAATTGTTGATGGGCAATGCTCCTTGTCAAATCATGTCTCATAAATCCAGTCTAACATTAAACTGGCTTCAATAATTCACAACATTGTCCAGACCAGGGATATCCAAATGTTTCCAAGTCTTAATGAAATTTTAGGAAGTTTACAGTGTCTTGAAGAATATAATTTGCACTTCAAAAAACAGAAAAAGCAGAAGATGATCTCTTAAGGGCAATTAAGAGAACACACAGAATAAGAGTTCACCTCTTTCTAATTGCCAGATTTGGATGATTAATGAAGTTGCCCCTTGGCAACATCAACTGAATTTGATTCCGGCCCAAAATCCATTAGCAAGGCAGCTTTTTAAGAAGTTAAATTCTGGAAATTTTACAGAATTTTTTAAAAAAAGCAATTCACCTTCTCCAAAAGATAAATGGTAATAAGAGCTAAATTTCTTCAGTTTAGTTTGAGATATAAGTGACCGTCATTTTTGATTCCAATGACATAGTCCCATTTCCAAACATGAGGAATAAAATAGAGACCAGGTAATGAGAATAATCACAATCCCACCATGTGCATTTGAGGAAAATTATAAAGTGGAGCAAAGATTCATGCTGTAAACTATGAGTATTTGTTGATTCATAGTAATTCTAATAACCTTCAGGGGTTTTTGTTTCAAAGTTGCGTAATTTTTATGCACCTAGGTATTCTTTGTACGAGCAAATCAAACCAGTTTTTACCTGGTACGTACTATTTTCGAAATGTCCAGAATGATAATGATAGGGTGCATTACATCAAATAATGTTTCACTTGTGCAAGCCAAATTTTAATGTCTGATGGTCTTACTTTGAATGATTGGTCAAGTAATTACTCTGAATGTTCTATTACTGAGTAATGCAAAACAAAAAGCTTGTTATTTAACCCTGTAATCTATGCCACATTCATGGACCCATTTTCTTGTGTAAAAGTTATTACTCAGATACAGTGGGTTCCCAGTTTGTTACCACATAAACTGCAACCATCCAATGCTGTTAAAGAAACTGTTAAAGTTCTGTTGCAGCATAGTACACATAATAAATGCTATTACTAAGGTTCAACATTTTAGATTCACAAATACAGTTAGCTGCCTTTTCTGCTTTCATTGTGTACATCAGGATTGTGGAATTAGTGCCACTTTTTCTCTGAATTGAAAATCAAAATTCCTTCACCAAATGCTTCTTATTCCACAGCAGTGACTTCACTCCTGGTTGATCCACACTGATTCATCCTCTAGCTACAAATTGATTTCAAAATCTTCATTCTTGTCTTGAGATCTGCTGCCTCCTCCCTTTGCAACATTGTCCGAACTACGACTGTGTTCGGCTCTTCCCTCTTCTAATATTATTCTTCAATTGATACCCCTCTTCCTATCCTACACAGCTGGTGACACAGCTAATTGTCCTCTTCAAGCATTCTAGAATTTTTTTTAAGTTGTTTTATTTTGTTCTCTCTATCTGTCTCTCTCTCTCACCATTATTGAAAGTGACCTGAAATCTGTACCTCAAAGATACCCACTCTATATCTATCTAATCATCATCCAAAAGATCAGTAAGCAGGGAGCGTAGATTGAAAGCAATTGGTAACAAGATTAGAGGGGATATGAGGAAGCCAGAGTATGGTAAGAGTCTGGAACCTATGCCCTGGAGGGTGATAGAGGCAGAAACTCTTAACTCATTTAAAAGGTTTTTGGATATGCACGTCAGTGCAGCAAACATCAGGGCTACGGACCAGATGCAGGAAAGTGGGATTAGGCTGGGTGGCTTGTTTTCTGCTGGTGTGGATGTGGAAGGTTAAGTATCCCCTCTCTTGTGATAAACATTCTGTGATTCTATGAATTTGTCCTTCCCTGTTACAAACCAAAACCTCCTTTCTGCAAAGTACTCTTTTCTGTCGTAGATTTGCTATTTGTCGTTTTGATCACCCTTAAAGATTACCTCCACAATCTAGCACTGAAATAACAGATATTGAAGAAGGAATTTTACCTAATATACAATATTTGGACTGGTATTTCTGTAATATGTTTCTACAATAATATGAAAGCAATGAAGATAAACCTAAGCCAATATTGATATACCCATTTATTTCTTAGAACATTATCTTTAAGACCATCCTCCTCATTGCTGGAACAGGAGATACACATGGTTTATTGGCAACCTATTTGCATGTGAATAATATGTCTAGAATTTCTATTTTGAACCCACCTGTGCTTCAAGGCTCAAGTCAAGGCTTGTTATTAGACACCGTATGATTGAGTGACGTGTAATATATTAAAGGATTTATATATAAGCAAGTGTAACCAGTCTCACACAGTTCTTATCAAGCATCATTGTGTCAAATTCTTGTGAGTAAAATGTTTTCCAAAACATTTTATTCAAAGTCACTGTTGTGGAATGTTTTAATTTTTTGGGTCTATCTCTCAGGTAAGAATCGTATCCATTTATTTAATGCCTATATGCTCTGTTTTTATTTCTGATTTCCAAAATCTGCAGTACTTTACTTAAATTTAAAATGCAAATTTAAGATATTTAGAGTGTTGTCCTTAGAATTTGTTTCCTTTGGTGTAGCTTACATGAGAACTTTGCTTTGAAGACAAAAAATAGGAACAAAGGTATTCCTGAGAAAAGACTTTTCAGATGCAAAGGATTAAACCTACAAAATTGCTAATTACAATGTCTTTTATATGACAAATACATGTGTCAGTATCTACATTCAATAATATCATAGAAATAGTTGAGCAAAACAATTTAACAATGGATTTGTTGAATTTAAGGTAAAAATTCAACATAGCTTGACATGAATAGATACAAAATGCGATGAAACTTTGGCTAATTTTATTGATTAGTAGCTGTTTAAACAGTTACTCTTTGTTACACTATTTTCTCTGTCAATCATAGAGAAAGAGATATATCTGTTGAATGGTATTCTTTTAAATATTGTTTACAGGAGATTATATTGAAATAAGTAACAGCTCGCGCCTGAGCATAAACCTACAGGCCACTGTTTGAGTCAGGTGAAAAAAAAATTAGAGGAATACATTCACCTTTAGCTGACATTAGTTCTTCAATTTTTATTGTCCTCTACCCCAACTATGCTTTTTAGATCAATGGTAGGTTGCTGCTTCAAATGCACTAATGGAACTGATGTCATATCATTATCTTCCAGTCCATAACTGCCTTCTTCTGTATTGTATCATCAGTGTTTGCAAGTAGAATTGTGAAGTTCTAGAGAAGACATAATACAGCCAAGATGTCCATTGTGTAGTTCATTATCAGTATAATTCCTGTATAAAGCTGTCAGCATCAGCTGTAGCTTAGTGTTAGCAAACACATTTCCAGAGTCATAAAGACTGTGGGTTTAACTTCCATTGAGAAGGTGCAGCACAAATTCCAGGCTCACAACCTCGTTAATAACTGAGGGAGTGATGCATTACTGGAAGTTCCATCTTTCAGATGGAATGCTAAACTGAGCCCCAATCTAATCTCTCAAGTGGATATTGATGATAACATGGCACTGTTTTAGAGATGGTCCATTATTTGAAAATACATATTCTTTGGCGATTACCAAATTAGTGTTTGCGTGATCCAACTATGCACAAATCAGTGTTTCCTACATTACACATTGACTACTCATCAAGAGTATTTAATTGGTTGTCCTGAGATTGTGAAAGATACTATGAATATAAGTCTTTCATTGTCTGGCTTTATCATTGTTCAGATAAAATCAGTTTTAAGGTGATGTTCTGCAATAATGTGAATTTGGAAAAGAACAAAATTTGTATATGTACATCTTTCTTGACTTTCAAATACTCCAAAATATCTCACAAGCAATAACGTACTTTTTGAACAATAGTCACTCTTATGTAATAAGGAAGCACGCCAAGATAAGTAGCAATACAATGAATTTCAATTTATAATTTGGATCTTTTCAATGAATACAACTTCTAATTTGACCCCACTCAATTCCTTGCTCTAGGAACCCTTATAAAGACTTGTCTAGTGAACATTTTGCAAATTATATGGAACACTCTTGTCCTTCCTGTTCTACTCAGTTCCCCTCTGTTAGCCCTTTCTTTGGTCCTATAGCAGAATTTATCCCTGATCTCAGCGTGAACTGTAAAATTTTCTCCACACTATTTCCAGTTTTTACATATTCCTCACCATCAAATCAAGCATTTTGAATTCCTTCCTTCTCCTCAATTTCTCTCACTTCATTTCTGAGGAGGGGCTGCTGAACACCTTCTACTATAAAATTACTTATTCCTGCAGCTGCCTTGACCACACACATTTCTTAAGGACTCTATAACATTGTGTCAGTTTCGGCAGTAGATAGTCATAGAAAGAATCCCTGTAGTGTAGAAAGAGACCATTCAGCTCAGCGAGTTTGCACCAACCCTCCCAACAGCATCCCATCCAGTCCCAGCTCCCTACCTATCCCTGTAACTCTGCATTTCCCATGGTTAATCCACATAACCTGCACATCTTTGGCCTGCGGGAGGAAACCGGAACACCTGGAACAAACCCACGCAGACGCAGGGAGAATGTGCAAACTCCACACAGACAGTTGCCTGAGGCTGGAATTGAATTCAGGTACCCTGATACTGTGAGGCAGCAGTGCTAACTACTGTGCCATTGTGTCATCGCAACTCAGTAATCAAAGGGCAGAAATTCGAGATAATTTGAAAAAAAATCAGAGGGCAATTAGGAAAAATGTTTTTACTAAATGAGTTGTTATGATTGTGAATGCATTTTTTGATGGATGTTGCATGAATTAAATAGCAACATTCAAAAGAGAATTGGCTGTATGGAGGTAGACTCGCAGAGCTTGATTCAGCATGCCCCAGCCAAGTATGGTTTTGATGGTATTGCTTCCACCAAAGGAGTGGAAAAAAGTTCATTATCCAACAACTTACCCCACCCACAGATTTATTATGGTTGTGGGATGAGCTTGTTTTGGTTGTTTTGACAGTGAGCAGTGCACCCACACCTTATGTAAAATTTGACCCATAGAGGCATTAGGGCACACGAGGAGACCTTTTGGTTTATTTAGTCCTTACTGATTCTTTGTAAATTGCCATGCTTCTACTGCATTGTGAGTTTATTTCTCTCAAATGCCCATCCTTTCTCCTTTTGAAATCATTCACCACCCCTATTTCCACCATCCACATAGGAGGTGAGTTCTAGGTCACTTACTCTTGCTGTATATATATGTATATATTATATATATGTATATATTATATATATCAAGTTCTTCCTCATATCATATTGCATTTATTGCCCAGAATCTTAAATTTATGTCCATTGGCCCATATGTCATCAATAATGAGTACATTTTGTTTTACTTTTGTTATTTAAAACCTGTTATAATCTCAAAAATCTCGATCAAATCTCTTCTCAATTCCTTTGGTCCAAGGAGAACAAACCCAGTTCCTTTAAATTACCTGCAACTATTATCCTTCATTCAAAGGCTCTTGTGGTCCAATGTTATGGTATTTGTCCCTGTTTCTGAGTCAGAAGATGCAGTTTTAAATCCAGAGGTGTGTAATGTCAATTTTGTCATCCTGAAACTGTTCTGGTAAATGTCCTCGGTCGTCACAAGGATTCTTACATCTTTGCTAACATGTGGTGACCAGAAGTGTTCTAGTTGTTGCCTAAACAACATTTTAAGCACGTTCAGACTTTTATCTGCTTTTATGCTCAAATGATTTATTTATAAGTCTAAGATCCGATATGCTTTGCCAACTATGGTCTGAATATGACCTTCACAGCTTCAAAGATCCAAGCGTATCTTGAATAAGGATGTCACTTTTGCCATGCTCTAATATTGTTAGCTCACTTGCAGAATTTAACTCACAACTATTAGAAAGCCTCCTTTTTTCCATCATGATCTCAATCTCTCTCAATATCCAATGGACCCTGGCTTACCTCCCCTATCTTTCACCCTTGTTAGAATGGATCTAGTCCGCAATTGAAACATCTCCTCCATAATAGTCACCTATTATTCCATTACATTTCTCTCCCTGACAATCTCTGGTTCCATTTCATCCAGGTTGATTTTCTTTCATCCCATCGAAGTTATCCTCTTTCAATTTAGAAGTTATAGTCTGTACTGTTCTTTGCTTTTTATTTCCAGCTTTAATCTAACCCTTAAGGTCTACTGGTTACTCTTATTGAAGTGGAATTCAGCCTGCCTCATTTCTCAGCACCTGATCTAGGCAATGCCTCCTTTCTCTTTGTTGGTCAAGGATTTCTCCCAAGCAGTCAGAGGTCTATCTTCTCTTTAGCCTTTACAATTGATATTTGGGTAAATGAAGTCTCCAATATCACCATTTCATAGTTCTTGAATAGCTGTGATTTTCCCTCCAGGTTTGTTTTAGCAAATATCCTTGCCAATATTTAGAAATTTCATAGAATTTCTTTAGTAGTATTTGGCTTCTCAACTCTAAGCAAATAATTTTTAAAAGGAAAAAATATGCAGTGGTATGGAGAAGTGTGGGAAGTGAAACAAATTAATTGTTCTTTTGAATGTCAGACACAGGCACAATGATGCTATTGTTTAGAATGATTTTAGAAGTCTTAATTTGAACTGCCTTTGCATTCTCCCATTTATCTCAGTATTGCAAAGCTTTTCCAACAGCTGGCCACAGCCTCAGTCATACAGATTGGCCCTCCTACCTGTGGAGTCTGGCCATCATCGCAAATTTGAAAAGAGGCAGCAGGTGTTTATTGGTCCAGGACCAATTAACTTCACTTTGGTGAAAATATCAAAAGTAGGTAGGTATTAGCAAGGATTAGGTCCCTCATTTGATTCCAACATCGGAAGCCATTCTTGAAAATTTAGACATATATTTCTGCTATATGGAGGTGGCACTTGGATAAAAAGTTGGATACAGTTTTCAGAAACGAATATAAAATAGAACTGCAGAACATCTTTGGATATGATTAGACAAAACAGCACACTAAACCTGACAAGATCAGGAAGATACTGCAGATGAGTAGAAAACCAATCCCAGCACGGCAACAATGTGAAACCTGCCAAACACTGAAAAAAAATCTTTACAAAGGAATAAGGTTTATGTTTTTAATCACAATGACAGAATATTTTAAAATTTTTACGAATATTGTTTCCACAGATTCCACAAGTGTGAAAGTGACAAAAAAAGGCATAAATGCAAGAAATAGCCCAAAACCACCAGAGAGATTTTCAGGAGATATTCAAATGCAAAACATCTTGGGAGTACATCCCACAAATATTTCAGCTACATTAACGGTTGAAACATCTTTCACAGATCCACTAAAATCAGGTGTGAAGGAAAATATGGCAAGACGTTTGCGAAACAATGATGGAATTTGGAAAAGAAAAAGAAGACCTACAGCATGTAAACACAAATTACACGGCAAAAGCATACATTCAACTGATGATCATCCACCAAAAGAAAGTCAAAATCATTTAACTAAAAAGGCAGACTTAAAAGAGGGGGAAACAAGTTCAATAAATTTGTCGACAGCAAAACAAAAAGACAAAACTCTGTCAAGTAAACCATGGCCAAAAGTGACAGGATCATCCTCAACAGATACTCCAACATTAAAACTAATGGAAGCATCTTCAAAAACCAATCAAACATTGAAAGCAATAGATCCATCGTCAGAAAATACCGCAATACCAAAAGTGCTAGAATCATCATCATCAAGTACTCCAGAGCTGAAAATGATGGAATCATCAATGGCAAATAAACCAAGTCCAAAAATGATGGGAACATCCTCGAAAAATATGCCAACATTAAAAACTGTGGAAACATCCTTGACAAATACTCCAACAACGAAAATAATAGAAACATTAACGACAAATACTCCAACACCAAAAATGGAGGAATCATCCTCGATTAATAGACCAATGTCAAAACTGGTGGAAAAGTCTTCAACCCGTACTCCAATGCCAAAAATGATGGAATCATCCTTGAAAAATGAAACAACATCAAAAATAGTGGAAACATCGTCAACATACACTCCAACACCGAAAATGGTGGAAACATCCACGATAAATACTCCAACACCGAAAATAATGGGAACGTCGTCAACAAGTATTTTGACACTGAAAATGATGGAATCATCGGAGATAAATATTCCAACTCCAAAAATGGTGGAAACATCGTCGAAAAGTACTCCAACACCAAAAATGATAGAATCATCCACGATAAATACTCCAACACCGAAAATAATGGAAA
>JAHRHZ010000274.1:21596364-21634980 GCA_024137785.1 Ginglymostoma cirratum
TCCATCATCAAAAATAATTGAAGCATCCTCAGCAAATACTCTAAGACCAAAAACAATGGAATTATTCTCAACAAATACTCCAACAACAAATGTAATAGAAACATCCTCAACTAATTCTCCAACCCAGAGATTAGTACAGTTATCTACAACAAAATCTCCAACAACAAAATTGGCAGAAAATCCACTGAAAAATTTCCCAACAACAAAACGGATCGGAAATCGAAAAGGAAAGACTACTAGATGTAAAGGTGTACACAGAAAACCTAAAAAACCTGCAAAGGCTACAACAGCAAGAGTGATGTTGGACAGATCTCCATCAAATTCACCAAAACCAAAATGGGCAGATCCATCCTCAACAAATTCTCCAATATCGAAAATGATAGAAACGACCGCAATGGATGCTGCAACACTGAAAATGATGGAAACATTCACAACAAATAATCCAACTCCAAAAATATTGGAAACAACTTTGGCAAGTACTTCAACACCAAAAATGATGGAATCATCATCAAACAATACTCCAACATCAAAATTAAACAAAACATCATCAAGCAATATTCTAACATCAAAAATAAACGAACCATCCTCAACAAATACTCTGAGACCAAAAACAATAGAATTATTCTCAACAAATACTCCAACAACAAACATAGTAGAAACATCCTCAACTAATTCTCCAACCCAGACAGTAATAGAGTTATCTTCGAAAAAAACTCCAACGACAATATTGGCAGAAAATGCATTGAAAAATTCCTCAACAACAAAAGGGATTGGAAATCAAAAAGCAAAAACTACTCGATGTAAAGGTGTACATGGAAAAGCTACAAAACCCAAAAAGACTACAACAACAAGAGTGATGTTGGACAGATCTCCATCAATCTCACCAAAACCCAAATGGGCAGAACCATCCTCAACAAATTCTCCAATATCAGAAATGATAGAAACGACCACAACGAATGCTCCAACATGGAAAATTATGGAAACATCCACAACAAATAATCCAACATTGAGAGTGGTTGAAATATCCTCATCAAACTCTCCAACTCCAGAAATGGTAGGAATGTCCACAACAATTACTCCAAAACAAAACATAATGCAAACATCTGCAACAAATACTCCAACAACAAAAATAATGGAATCATCCTCGAAAAATCATCCGACATCGAGTGTTGTAGAATCATCCTCGTCATACTCTCTAACTCCAGAAATGGTGGAACCACCCTTAAAAAATACTCCAATGTCAAAAGTGATGGAAGAAACTTCGACAAATACCCCAACAGCAAAAATGGTGGAATCATCCTCCACAAGTTTTTTGACGCTGAAAATGATGGAATCATCAACGACAAATACTCCAACTCCAAAAGTAGTGGAAACAACTTCAACAAATATTCCAACACTGAAAATGATGGAATCATCCACGATAAATGCCCCAACACCGAAAATAATGGAAACATCATCAAGCAATGCCCCAACATCAAAAATAAATGAACCATCCTCAAAAATTACTCTAAGACCAAAAACAATGGAATTATTCTCAACAAATACGCCAACAACAAACATAGTAGAAACATCCTCAACTAATTCTCCAACCCAGACAGTAATAGAGTTATCTACAACAAAAAATCCAACAACAAAATTGACAGAAAATCTATTGAAAAATTCCTCAACAGCAAAAAGAATTGGAAATCAAAAAGGAAAAACTACTCGATGTAAAGGTGTACATGGAAAAGCTACAAAGCCTAAAAAGACTACAACAAATAGAATGATGGTGGACAGATCTCCATCAACCTCACCAAAACCAAAATTGGCAGAATCATTCTCAACAAATTCTCCAATATCGAAAATGATAGAAACGACTGCAACAAATGCTCCAACACAGAAAATGATGGAAACATCCACAACAAATAATCCAACATTGAGAGAGGTGGAAACACCCTTGTCAAACAGTCCAACACCAGAAAGGGTGGAATCATCCTCAAAACTTACTCCAGCATTGAAAGTAATAGAAGAAACTTCAACAAAAATTCTAACATCAAAAATGGTGGAATCATCCTCCACTAATACTCCAACATCAAGAGTGATGGAAATATCCTCGACAAATTCGCCAACACCAAAAACAGTGGAAACATCGTCGACAAAAACTCCAACACCAGACATGGTGGAATCATCCACGATAATTACACCAACATCGAAAGTTATAGAAACATCCTCAACAAGCGCTCCAATTTCGAAAGTAATGAGAATATTCTTGACAAATATTTCAACATCAAAAATGGTGGAAACATCCTCGAAAACCACTCCAACATCAAAACAAGTGGAAACATCCTCGGCAAATACACCAACTTCGGAAATGGTGGAATTGTCCTCAACACATACTCCAAGTCCGATAATTTTGGAAACATCCTTAACAAATAAGCCAACTTCAAAACTTGCCAAAACACCCTCAACAAATATTCCAACATCAAAACTAATGGAAACATCCTCGATAAGTATTCCAACTGTGAAAATGGTGGAATATTCATTGCCACATACTTCAACATCAAAAATAATGGAGGCATCCTCAGCAAATACTCCAAGGTCAAAAAGTATCGAACCAATCCCAACAAAGACTCCAATAGCAAACATAATAGAAACATCCTCAACTAATTTTCCAACCCAGAGATTAGTACAGTTATCTACAACAAAATCTCCAACAACAAAATTGACAGAAAATCTACCGAAAAATTCTCCAACAGCAAAAGGAAGTGGACATGGAAAAGGAAAACCTAAACCATGTAATGGTGTACATGGAAAAACTACAAAACCTACAAAGGCTACAACAAAAAGAGTGACATTAGACAGGTTTCTGTCAAATTCACTAACACCAATTTGGGCAGGATCATCCTCAACAAATTCTCCAATATTGAAAATGATGGAAACGTCCACAACAAATACTCCAGCACCAGAAATGGTTGAGTCATCCTCAACAAATACTCCAACATCAAAAGTTAAGGAAACATTCTCGACCAGCACTCAAACATCAAAAGTAATGGGAATTTTCATAACAAATACACCGACATTGAAACTAATGGAAACAACATCCTCAATAAATACTCCAACACCAAAATTAGTGGAGACATCCTCGACAAATGCTTCAACACTGAAAATTATGGAAACATCTTCAATAAATACTCCAATGCCAAAATTAATGGCAACATCCTCAACAAGTACTCCAACAACAAAAATGATGGAATTGTCCTCACTAAGTACTTCAACATTGAGACTAACGGAAACATCCTCAACAAATACACAAAATCTGAAAATTGTGGGAACATACCCAAAAAACACTCCAACGCCAAAAATAATGGAATCATTCTCGACAAATAGTCCATCTCCAGTAATTGTGGAAACATTCTCAACAAACACTCGAACATCAAAACAAATGGATGCATCCTCAACAAATATTCCAACAACAAATCTAATGGAAAAATCCTCAGCCAATACTCAAACATCAAAACTAATAGAAACATCCTTGACAAGTACTCTAACTCCAAAACTAGTTGAATATTTATCGACAAATACCCCAACGTCGAAAGTAATTGAAGTATCCTCAACAAATACCCCAAGGCCAAAAACAATGGAACCAATCCCAACAAAGACTCCAACAGCAAACATAAAAGAAACATCTTCCACTAATTCTGCAACCCAGAGAGTAATGGAGTTATCTTCGACAAAAATTCCAACGACAAAATTGGCAGAAAATCCATTGAAAAATTCTTCAACAACAAAAGGAAATGGACATGGAAAAGGAAAACCTAAACCATGTAACGGTGTACATGGAAAAATGACAAAACCTACAACGGCTACAACAACAAGAGTGACATTGGACAGATTTCCATCAAATTCACCAACTCCAGTTTGGGCAGGATCATCCTCAACAAATTCTCCAAAACCAAAAATGATAGACATGTTCACAACAAATATTCCAACACCAGAAATGGTGGAATCATTTTCGAAAAATTCTCCAACATTGAAAGTTATGGAGAAATCCTCAACAAGTACTCCAACACCAAAATTGTTGGAAACTTCATCAACAAATACTCTGACATCAAAACTAATAGAAATATCCTCGGCACCAAAAATGATGGAATCAAGCTCAACATTAACTCCAACATCAAAATTGGTGGAGTTATTCTCGACAAATGCTCCAGCACTGAAAATTGTGGAAACAAGCCCAATAAATACTCTGGCACCAAAATTAATGGAACCATCCTCAACAAATATTCCCACAACAAAAATGATGGAATCAGTCTCAACAAGTACTTCAACATCAAAATTGATAGACACAGCCTCAACACATACTCCAACACCAAAATTAGTGGGATCATCCTCGACAACTACTACAACACCAAAAACAGAGGAAACATCGTCGGCAAATACTGCAACACCAAAATTAGTGGGATCATCCTCAACAAATATTCTGACACCAAAAATGGAAGAAACATCCTCAAAAATTACTCCAACAACAAAAACGATGAAATTTTTCTCAACAAATACTCCAACACCAAAATTGATAGAAACATCCTCAACAAATATTCTAACACCGAAAATGGTGGATACATCCCTGACAGATACTCCAACACCAAAATTGATAGAAACATCCTCAACAAATATTCCAACACCAAAAATGGTGGATACATCCCTGACAGATACTCCAACACCAAAATTGATGGAAGCATCCTCCAAAAACACTCCAACATCAAAAGTAAGGGAAGTATCCATGACAAATACACCAACACTAATGATGTTGGAATCATCCTCATCAAATGCTCCAAAATCGAAATTGGTAGAATCATCCTCAACAAATACTCCAACACCAAAAATAAAGGAAATGTCCTCGACAAATACTCCAACACAAAAGATGATTGAATCATCCTCAACAAATACTCCAACATCGAAAATAATGGAAATATCCTCAGCAAAAACTCCAACACCAAAATTGATGGAAACATCCTCCAAAAATACTCCAATTGCAAAAGTAATGGATGTATCCATGAGAAATAATCCAACATCCAAGATGTTGGAATTGTCCTCTCCAAATACTCCAACACCAAAATTGGTGGGATCATCCTCGACAAATACTCCAACACCAAAATTGATGGAAACATCCTCCAAAAATACTCCAACATCAAAGGTAATGGAAGTATCCATGACAAATACTCCAGCACCAAAAATGGAGGAAACATCCTCTACAAATACTACAATAACAATGATGATGGAATCATTCTCAACAAATACTCCAGCACCAAAATTAGTGGGATCATCTGCGACAAATACTCCAACACGAGAAATGGAGGAAACATCCTCAACAAATACTCCAACACCAAAATTGATGGAAACATCCTCCAAAAATACTCCAACATCAAAGATAATGGAAGTATCCATGACAAATACTGCAACAACAATGATGTCGGAATCATCCTCATCAAATACACCAAAATCGAAATTGGTGGAATCATCCTCAACAAATACTCCAACACCAAAAGTAGAGGAAAAGTCTTCAATAAATACTCCAACACCAAAATTGATGGAATCATCCTCAACCAATATTCCTAAACCAAAGATGATGGGATCATCTTCAACAAATACTCCAACATCGAAAATAATGGAAATATCCTCAGCAAAAACTCCAACACCAAAACTGATGGAAACATCCTCCAAAAACACTCCAACTGCAAAAGTAATGGATGTATCCATGAGAAATACTCCAACATCCAAGATGTTGGAATTGTCCTCTCCAAATACTCCAACACCAAAATTGGTGGGATCACCCTCGACACATACTCCAATATCAAAATTGATGGAAACATCCTCCAAAAATACTCCAACATCAAAGGTAATGGAAGTATCTATGACAAATACTCCAGCACCAAAATTAGTGGGATCATCCTCGACAAATACTCCAACACGAAAAATGGAGGAAACATCCTCAACAAATACTCCAACACCAAAATTGATGGAAATATCCTCCAAAAATGCTCCAACATTGAAAGTAATGGAAGTATCTACAACAAATACTCCAACTCTAAAGATGTTGGAAACGTCCTTATCAAATACTACAGCATCAAAATTGGTGGAATCATCCTTAACAAATACTCCGACATCAAAGATGATGGAATCATTGTCAACAAATACTCCAACACCAAAAATGATGGGATCATCCTCAACAAATGCTCCAACATCGAAACTAATGGAGATATCCTCACCAAAAACTCACACATCAAAATTGATAGAAACATCCCCAATTATTACTCCAACAACAAATGTGTTGCAATCGTCGTCTACAAATACTCCAACACCAAAAATGGTGGAATTATCCTCAACAAATATTGTTTCCATCACAGAGCAACCAATTGTCACTGTTAGAAATAATGACGTTCATAGACCCAATCCACCCATGAGACCTAGTTCAACAGCTCCAAACGTGGCGGTATCACAGAAAGCATCTTCGACTCAGATGCCGACACTTCTAACAACAGCAGGAACAGGCTTAGGTCCGTCCAGCACTTGTAAGTAAACTAGATTGAAACATATGATGTAATGTTGGTGCTGTGGTTGCCAAGTCACAATTTTACACTCATTCATTTTATTTGTTGGAGGGAGGCAGTGGCCTATGGATGGTGAAGTAGAGCATTTTGTCTTACAAGGCTTTGATGAAAACCTTGCATACCCCCAGGGTGGTCCAAAGTACTTCAGTACTTTTTGAAGAATTAGACATTAGAAGAGCTGGAAATCAGCTAGACTTGGAATGGGGAGGTGAACAGATCAGATGAAAGCCTCATTCTGCGGGTTATTCTCCCTTACTGTTTGCAACATGAAGTATTCACGGTGACAGAGGATGGAGCAATCGTAAATGAAGTTCTTGTACATGGTGGCTATATTGCACCAGCTGTAAACAGTCAACCTCTCCCCCCACCCCCGCCACAGTTGCACTATTATCAGAAATCTTGCCAGCCTGTTACTCACGTGACCATGTCAATGCAGTTGCCTGGAAATGTGGTACTTGCCTTCAGTGAATCCCACAATTGAATTTTAAAACAAAACTAGTCCCAAACTTCCTGCTGTTTAAGCGTGGGGTTAATCTGCAGGAGAAGCCAAAAGGATGATTTGAAACATGGAGGTCTGCTCAGAAAACACTCACGATGGTGTTATCTGTTATTTTGCAAAGCAATTGGCATTGCATTTTCAGTGCTATAACTCATACAAAATTTCATAGTCCAGCTTGGACCCCACAAATGTATTGGAAACATTGAATAAAGGTACAGGAGTAGGCCATTCGGCCCTTTGACCCTGCTCTGCTGTTCAACATGATCACGGTTGATCATCCAATTCAGTACACAATTTGCTGCATACTCTTTAAAACCTTTAGCCCTAAGAATTATATCTAACTCTTGCTTGAAAAAGTAAGAACTGATTGCAACATGTGAATGGAATGTGCTCCTGGTCATTATCACTTTCCTGTTCGCTGGAGCTTGCTTAATGAATATTTGCTGCCACAGTTTTTACACCACAACAATGGCTACACTGCAAGAGGCTCCAGAGCACACTGAAACATCAGCTTTTCCCAACCAATCAGTAAGCACTTAAATGTGGTTAACATACTGAATAAATACAAATTACCAGAAATAAGTTGCAAGTTTTCAAATTAATCTAAATGACATTAAAACAATTTCTCCATCAATCAAATGTTGTGCAAGAGGATTGACATTGATCAGATAATTTGCAGTCAATTATTGTGCAGTTAAACAGTAATGACTTGCGACCACTTTCTGAGACAGCACATCTTTCAATATTTCTAGATTACTCTGAATCACCTCCTGCAACCAGCGAGTACAGATCCTTTTCACTTTGTTTAAAAAAATGCGAATATTTAAGGGAGCTTTTTCTGGTAGCTCAGGCAATTGACCTTGTAGTTAGTTATTGGTCATTGCACGAAAAGCATTCTCAAGCTCATTTGGGTCTATTTTTGGTTAATAAATGTATGGAACAGCAAGCTTACATGTATAAGCAAATACACTGCAGTTGTCAATGATCCAGTTCGTAGATGGCAGTTTAAGATCAACTGAATGTGTGAATGACATATAATTGTGGTTGATATATCCTTCTGGTCAGTTCAGGGAACAGGGGCACATCTAACAAAAAGCAGAGATCTGAGGATTAATTTGCATTCAGGTCTTGCAAGGCTGCTGGTTAAACTGTCAAATACTTCGGGAATGGGAAATAGATTTTTATTTCCACAGATTTTCAATTTGTACCTTCTCTACTAGCTCCTCCCAGCTGTTTAATAGTTATTTAAAAGCGTACATAATTCTGAGCAATTATAAGTTAACATAAATCATGATTAGAAGCAATTTCCCATGAACTGTACATATTCAGAATTCCTACATCAATCACACAGTAGCCTTAGGTAATTTGAATTGCCCAGATTTTTTTGCATTGAATCGGTGACAACAAATATTTCACATATTAACGGAGTGATCCACAGCGATAACTTTCTTTGACAGTACAATCTATTTCTATTTCCAGATCACCATGAACCACCTCTGCTGATGAGTAAGTAAAGTTTCTAATTTCTTTTGCATAAAAGGTAACATATTTAAGTCACATCATTCTTGTTAGATGAACTTTTGGGAAAAGTTCTTCCTATACCTAGTAATGTAGTTTAATGTTGATTAATGATCATGCGATTTTTTAAAAAGTTCACTGAAATGAAAGCTTAGCTTAGCTTAGCTTTGTTATCAGAACAAAACTGACTGCCAAAAGAAAATCTTGTGCATTGCTGAAAAAAAAGTCGAATTTTATTGAAGCTCTTTGTCTTGCTGTCATCAGGACAACTTGCAAGAAACACCAATGTAAAGGCAATATATTTAATATATAGTACGAGAAGAAGTTACTGTTTGGTTGGTAAATGGACTTTGATTGGTAGAAGTGTTACCATGGAGAATGTACCAGTTAATGATGACAACAAATTAACGATTAACTACCAAGCTTTGATAAAATTGTAAACAATGCAGGTTGACTCTGGTTGATCAAAGCATTCCTTAAGAAAGGGAACAAGGAATTATTGTCATCGACTTTGTTGGATTGAAACAAGTGTAACAAGCAAGGTACAGACAATACTGAATCAATCCAAGCTTGCAAAACTCTCGACACAGTATTCACACGTGGCTCTCATTGCTAACCAATTTAGCATTCTCAGCAGGGCTTGCAGAGTGATGTATTTGCATGTCTGGAATGTTTCGCTTATTGAAACAAAGAGTAGACAGATAGAAAAAAACATATAAAAACACACTGAGCCTGTTTCATCTCAACAAAATAAATGGCAGCTAATCTGTGTTTCATTTCTCAGGGCACTCACCTCTCATATGTTTTCCCCACAATTTTTTTTTCAGAATTGTCCCGATGAGTGGAGACAAAATGCTTTGAAAAAATGTTTCTTCTTTCAATCATAAAAGGGAGCCTCCAATCACTTAATCCTTCCAGAGTGATAGTTGCTGCTTAGATCAGGAAGCAGTGTATTGAATACAAATCAGACATCGAGATTGAGTTGCTTTGGAATTTTTCCCAATTGTTGGATTAGCTGTGTTTTAAGTCAGGAGTGGAAAAGAGATCTTCCCATATGTTCTTATTTTGTGCATTTTGTGCACTGAGCTGTTTTTCTCTCATTCCACAGCTATGAGGCCACTTGTGACTCCAGTGCAGACTTCAACAGAAGAACCAAAACTTGCTGAATACAATCTGACATTTATTTTAAGCAGTCCAGCATTCCAGGAAACTCAGTCAAGCACTTCTAACCAGGCAAACCTTTTTGCAAATGAGGTGAAACAATTGCACAAATATACTTAAAAGGGACATGGAAGGATATAATTTGTTTTTTCCCTATCTAAATCAATATTTATTCTTTCTCAATAGCTCAACAATCTGTTTAAGAGCAGCAGCATAAATGCTACATTCTCAGGTTGCACAGTTAACACATTAAGGTAACAAAATACTGTTCATATTAAATATTCAAAAGTAAATCCTATGGGGTTGTACTATATTGTCAGATTATTCCATTGAATGTAAACTTTACAACTATCCAGAATGGTCAAGAAAAATCTCCTAAAAGTATTTTTTTAGGAATTCCAGTACGTAATAGGTCTCTTGAATTTGCATGTTAGTGACATAATTATTCATTGCGAGAAACAGACTGTTGCCTCAAATAATAGAAATTAATATTCTGTTTTAGAGTTTTCACAGTGTTGTGATTGGTGACATCAGCAAAGTGAGAGCAATTTGTTCTTTCAAAACTGATTTTACTGTTCAGCAAGTTGACAAATCAATTGGGTATCTTTGAAAACAAAATAAATGGCAATATGGCCATTGACACAAAGAATTTATAAATGTTCTTCCATTTGAGTATGATTTCTGGAATATTGCATTGAATACAAAATCCTCAGATATGCAGAATGAGCAAGTTATGAACCAAGGTCTGGTGTGCAGAAGAACCTTAATTTCACAAAACATTGTCAGCTGACAAATAATTTACCTTTAAAAATTGTCCACCATTGATGCCATCATTCATGTCTTGATGGTCAAGAGAACTACAATGTGCCTAAGTACCTACCTGAAATACTAATCTTTTTCTCATGTTTTGCAGCGTAGTAAATGGTGATAGGAGCAGAGTGACATCAATATGTTCCTTCAAACATGATTCTAGCAAGCAAGAGATTGACGCAATACTTATCTATCATTTGTTTGAAATCAAGACCAAAGACATTTCTTATTTGGGACCATACGCTTTGGACAATGATAGCCTCTATGTAAATGGTACATACCCAGTAATTATTTTTTCTCTATCATATGGTACATGTGCTGTTTTAGGTAGTAGACAGATGCAGTTGTAATGCAGAACACAAAGCACTAGTTACAACAAAGCAAATCAGTTGCTCAACCTTTAATTGGCCAGAGTGACTGAGTTCATGTTAGCTAATGAAATTATTTTGCTGATAAATGACATCCTGAAAAATATGCATATTACTACAATTTTCTCTAAGCAACAAATTGCATTTGTACAAATTGTGTAATTGAGCTAACAATTTATGAATTGTTAATGATGTAAATAATGTCAGCAGCAGAAAGATATTTTTTGTGGACAAATACATTTGTTGAAATCTAGAAACATGCAGAATTGTATAACTGAGTTTAGAAATTAGATGAGCTATTTCAAAAGAGAGTCAAACCACATACTCCATTTGTCTCTACCAACAAAGCAAGAAAAAAAGACATGGATGTGATAAGAAACAGGAGTAGGCCATTCCATGCAATAGGATTTTGGTTGATCAACAATCCTCACATCTACTTCTCCTCCCTTTCCCAGTAACCCTTCATTTCCGGCCTGATCAATAAATTAGAAATGATTCTAACTCAGCCTTAAATATACATGTTGGACCCTGCCCCACACCTCTCTATGGAAAGGAGTTCCAAAGACTCAAATTTCTCTGAGAAAAGAAATTCCTCCTCATTTCAACCTCAGATTGATATCCCTTAATTCTGAGACTATGCTGTCTGGTCCTAGACTCTCCTGTGAGAGGCAACATCCTCTTAGATATTACCCTATCAAGCCCCTTAAGAATTCGATATGATTCAATGAGAAGACCTTTCATCCTTTTAAACTCCATCGAAAGAGTCTCAACCTGTTTAGCCTTTGCTCATTAGTCAATCCCTCCACACTGGGGAAACATTCAGACACATATTCCCCTCCCCTCCCTTGTCCGCCTTCTGCAGGGACCATTCCCTCAGGGACATCCTGGTCCACACTTCCTTCACCCCCAACATGCACCCCCCACCGCCCCCAGCCCTGCAGCACCTTCCCCTGCAACTGGCAAAGGTGCGACACCTGCCCATTTAGCTCCTCCCTCCCCAGAATCCAAGGGTCCAAACATACCTTTCAGGTGAAGCAACACTTCACCTGCACTTCCAAGAATCTAGTCTACTGCATTCACTGCTCACAATGTAGTCTTTACATTGGGGAAACGAAGCATAGACTTGGCGACCACTTCACAGAACATCTACGTTCTGCTGGCAAAAAAGACCCTGAACGACGTGTTGCCTGCCACTTCAATGCACCACCTTGCTCCCTGGCCAACATCTCTGTTTCTGGCTTGCTACAGTGTTCCAGTGAAGCCCAACACAAGCTGGAGGAACAACACCTCATTTTCCACTTGGGAACCCTACAGCCCTCCGGACTCAATATTGACTTCAATAATTTTAGGGCCTAAACTCTCCCATGTCCCAGGCCCCCACCCCACACACCAGGCCTTGTTACCACATAGCCTGCCATTACAAACCCCCTGTTGTTAGTCACTAACAGTCTCCATTAACAACTATTCACCCTCCCAGCCTGATCGTTAGCAACTCCTTTGTCTGCCCGACTGTCTTTCCCTTTGGGCTGTATCCTATCGTTTACTCCCTAACCCACACACCTCCCTATTTTCTGCAAATAAACTGATGTTTTCCCAGCCACCATCAGTTCTGAGGAAGGGTCACCGGACCCGAAACGTTAACTCTGTTTTCTCCTTCACAGATGCTGCCAGACCTGCTGAGCTTTTCCAGCAACTTTGTTTTTTCCTCCATACTGGAGATCCTCCCAGTGAACCTTCTCTGAAATGCCTCCAATGAAATGATATCTTTCTTAAATAATGGGATCAGACTGCTCACAGTTCTCCGGATGTGGTCTCACCAGCACCATGTATAGTTGCAGTAAGACTTCCCTCCTCTTATTCTCCAACCCGCTTGAAATAAGGACCAACATTCCATTAGCCTTCCTGATTACCTGTTGCACCTGTGTGTTAGCTTTTTGTGCACAGTATCCTAAGTACCTTTGTGTTGCAGTTTTCGGTCGATTTTCTCCATTTAAATAATATTGTATTCTTTCGTACTACCTTCCAAAAGGAACAACATTGCATTTGCCCATATTCTACTCCATTTGCCAACTTTTTACTCACTGAATAACCTTATCAATATCTCTCTGATATTGCTCAACTGATGTTTTCAGAGAGACTGAGCGCAAAATAGACAGTGTAATTTTTGTGCTGATGTGTAGAACATTGTGGGAAATATGTATTTTCCCATGATCATTCTTTGTGAAACAAATCACATTCACACAGACTATGTAGTTGATCCAATGATCTATCAAATATGTTTATATAGCAACATATTGAAAGAAATCAAAAGATATTTTTAATAGATTAATCTGTCTGCTGCAAGGTGAAAACATTCCAAAATGGATTATCAACACAATGAATTTGAAAAACTAATTCAAAAGACGGATTTACCAGTTAGTCTATTTGTCTCTACCCACAAAGCATGAAAGGCATTAAAAAGACACATAGGTGATAAATATACTAAATTCTCAGTCCACACTTGTTCAGCCAAAAGGTCTATATTGATCTCCCAGCCACCAAATTAACTGAAGAGTTTTGCAAAATGACCTCAGTCTTAATTTGTGTAGAAATTTAAAAAGGTGTCTGCAACACTTGCTTCTCAAAGTCATTGTATAGCAAAAATGCACTTTACTGGAAAGTTCTCTCAGAAAGCATTACACATTAATGTTTACATTCCAAACAAAAGATAATCAAATGGTTGGTTAATTTGACTATTTGTTCATAATAATCTATTTACATTTAAATGTTCTCCTACCATTGATGAACAAAAACTTATATAAATATTTCACAAAATCGTCAACGGATGTTATTGACATCTTGACAGCTCTCAAATCAAACATAATGCTGTCTCTAAGGGATTTGACATTCAGTAGATTGGTTGCTATTAATATGTTACTTCAATCGTTACATATTTAATTAGAGAGATTTATTGTGATAACCTTGCGTGACAAGTTGCTATCTTTGGTTTCTAGGTTACCATGAATCACCTCATGTAACCCGTGAGTATAGACACTATTAAATTTGCTTTAAAAATTTTTCTGCTGGTGCAAATTTATTCTGGATTGATGAGAACTTGATAAAGATTTCACTATGATTTATTGAATGTTTCACTAATAACTTCAGTAGATTTTCTGACTCTTAATATTGATGAATAAATGCATAAGAAAATCAATTTCTAATTCTTAAAAGAACAGTATTGAAATTGTGAACAATCTGAGCTACAGCCCATTCCTTTCACTGTGCCATGTTAAGAATACATGAACTATTACTACGCATTAGTCTAGCAGAAGTAGATTCAATGATAATTAATTGTTGCAATCAATTTGCATTGGGACCTCCTTATGCAGTAGGATATTTTTCTTCCAACGCATTGTTGGTTTTTTGGCACGGCATAGAATAAACTTAATTTCTCTTTCTCCGCAGCTGCAATGCCAATTGAAACTTCAACACAGACTCCAACAGAGGAACCAAATCTTACTGACTTCAATATGACATTTATTATACGTAGACCAGCATTCCAAGATATTGAATCAAACTCTTCTAATCAGACAAGCGAAATTGCAAATGAGGTAAGATAATATACAATATATTTAGTTTCTGGGGAAAATTAGTTTGCGTTGTGTCTTTTGTTTCTCCATCTAAAACAATGCTTGTTATTTCCCTGTAGCTCAATGACCTATTTAAGAACAGCAGCGTAAATGCAACACTCTCAAGCTGCAGAGTTCACTCTTTCAGGTAAGGACATTTATCATTCTTCCTAAATATCTACAGCATTATTCAATTTGTGTCATGCTTTCAGAATATTGAAGTTAATGCAAAATTTGCAAAAGTCCAGAATGCACAGGAGTCTTTATTCTAAAGAAATGATGTGCATAGAATTGTTCACTCCACAAAATACTGTTTTGTCGAGAAATTATTCATCTCTTAAATTTGTCCATTGCTGATATCATTCTTCTTAGTGATCATGATAAATATACTGGATCAAAGTATCCACTTTAAGTATTAAACTTCTTTTGATGTTTTTCAGCATGGTAAATGGTGTCAGGAGCAGAGTGACAGCAACATGTTCCTTCAAAAATGATTCTACCCTTCAGGAGATTGACAGAGTGTTTTTGTATCATGTGTTTGAGAACAAGACGAAAGGTGTTTCTAACTTGGGGCCATACACATTGGACAATGACAGCCTTTATGTAAACGGTACCTGTCCAGTCATTATTCATGACATTATTCATAACTAACGCTTTGTTTTGGACAGTAGATTGACAAAGTTGACGGGAACAAATGGAATGGTGTCATTTATGTACTCAACTGTAGTACAACACTGTGTAGAGTCATTGATGGACAATGCAATTTTTTTTGCTTTAAATGAACCTCAAGGGAAATAGGCATATTGCATCAATATTTTTCTGAGCAACAAATTACTTATGTATAGATTAGATTGTTGAGCCAATAATCTACAAATTACATTAATAATGTAGCATTATGACGCCACCAGACAGATATTTTTAGTTGATTAAACTATCTGTTGCAGGTAAGAAGCATTCAGAAAAAACAAATTTTTGAACTCTATCAAAAGAAGGCTAGCAATCAATCTATTTGACTTTCTGCTTAAAACAAACAATAGACAAAATGACATCCATGACAGTAAATTAAATGATCAGTCAGTTCTTATTCAATGGTGGAGCTACCTATTGACTTTTCTATCTACAAAGTAGGTGAAGAGTTTAGTCTGATGGACTCAGTCCTCAATATGGTTTTGAAATTTCTACAATATTTGCAGTAGTAATTTGTCAAAGATATTATATAGACAATTGCAATCTTCAGAAAAGAGGTAGCAAGAGGCATCACAAATCAATTATAAACAATATACGAATCAAAAGATAGGCTCATTTCACTGCTTCACATATGATAGTGAATTTACATTTAAAAATGCTCCCAAGATTGAGCAAATAAAAGATTCCTTACAACTGTCTAAAATTCCTGTCCGGATGTAAGTGACATTTAACAAATCAATCATAACACTGTTCTTGGAGACTTGGTATTGGCAAAATTGCTATTCATGTCTTCCTTACAATTTACCAAATTTAATTATTGAGATCATTTATGATAACCTTGCGTAACAACAAACCTTTTTGTGTTATAGATTACCATGAGACACCTCGAGGAACCAGTGAGTATTGATTCTTTTCAATTTGTCAGGGGAAATATTTTTGCTCATTTAATTATTTTTGAACTTATGATAAATGTGTGTCCTGATAGTTTGAATATTTCATGAGCAGCTTCATAGGAACATAAGAACATAAGAACTAGGAGCAGGAGTAGGCCATCTGGCCCCTCAAGCCTGCCCCGTCATTTAATAAGATCATGGCTGATCTTTGAGACTCAGCTCCACTTACCCGCCATAACCCTAATTCCTTTACTGGTCAAAAATTTATCTAGCCTTGCCTTAAAAACATTCAGTGAGGTAGCTTCAACCGCTTCACTGGGCAGGGAATTCCACAGCTTCACAAACCTTTGGGTGAAAAAGTTCCTCCTGACATCAGTCCGACACCTGCTTCCCTTTATTTTGAGGTGATGCCCTCTAGTCCTAGTTTCACTCGCGGAAACAACCTCCCTGTCTCCACTTTATCTATTCCCTTCATAATCTTATATATTTCTATAAGATCTCCCCTCATTCTTCTGAATTCCAATGAGTATAAGCCCAGTCTACTCAGTCTCTCCTCATAATCCAACCCTCTCAACTCTGGAATCAACCGAGTGAATCTCCTCTGCACCCCCTCCAGTGCTAGTATATCTCTTCTTAAGTAAGGAGACCAAAATTGCACACAATACTCCAGGTGTGGCCTCACCAGGACCCTATACAGCTGCAGCATAGCCTCCCTGTTTTTAAACTCCCTCGCTCTAGCAATGGCAGACAAAATTCCATTTGCCTTTTTAATCACCTGCTGCACCTGCAATCCCACCTTCAGCGATTCATGCACAAGGACACCCAAGTCCCTTTGCACAGCAGCATGCTGCAATTTTTTACCATTTAAAACATAGTCCATTTTGCTGTTATTCCAAGCAAAATGGATGACCTCACACTTATCAACATTTTACTCCATCTGCCAGACCTTTGTCCACTCACTTAGACTATCTATACCCCTCTGCAGACTTTCAGTGTCTTCTGCACGCTTTGCTCTACCACTCACCTCAGTGTCATCTGCAAATTTTGACACAGCACACTCAGTCCCCAACTCCAAATCATCTATGTAAATTGTAAACAATTGAGGTCCCAACACTGATTCCTGACGCACACCACTAGTCACTGACTGCCAACCAGTAAAACACCCATTTATCCCTACTAGATAACAAGATGTAGAGCTGGATGAACACAGCAGGCCAAGCAGCATCATAGGAGCAGGGATGCTGCTTGGCCTGCTGTGTTCATCCAGCTCTACATCTTGTTATCTCAGATTCTCCAGCATCTGCGGTTCCTATTATCTCATTTACCCCTACTCTTTGCTTTCTACTGGTCAACCAATCCTCTATACATGCCAATACATTACCTGTAATACCGTGCAACTTTATCTTATGCAGCAGCCTTTGGTGTGGCACCTTGTTAAATGCCTTCTGGAAATCCAGATACACCACATCCACAGGTTCCCCATTGTCCACCATGTAAGTAATGTCCTCAAAGAATTCCACCAAATTAGTTAAACATGACATAACCTCCGTTCTGGGTGTTCCCAATGGGACAGTTTGCATCCAGATGTCTTGTTATTTCTTCCTTAATGATAGATTCAAGCATTTTCCTCACAACCAAAGTTAAGCTAACTGGCCTATAATTACCTGCTTTTTGTCTACTTCCTTTTTTAAACAGTGGTGTCACATTGGCTGTTTTCCAATCTGTGGGAACCAGCCCAGAGTCCAGTGTATTTTGGTAAATAATTACTAGTGCATTTGCTATTTCCCCCATCACCTCTTTTAGTACCCTGGGATGCATTTCATCGGGGCCAGGAGACTTGTCTACCTTTAGCCCCATTAGCTTACCCAGCACTGCCTCCTTAACGATAATGATAGTTTGTAGGTCCTCACCTGCTATAACCTTCTTGCTATTAGTTTTCGGCATTTTCTTTGTGTCTTCCACTGTGAAGACCGACATGAAATAATTGTTTAATGTCTCGGCTATTTCCTCATTCCCAGTTGTTAAGTTGGCCTTCTCATCCTCTCAAGGACCAATGTTTACCTTCACCACTCTTTTACGATTTACATATTTATAGAAACTTTTGCTGCCTGTTTTTATATTCTGAGCTAGTTTACTCTCATAATCTACCTTACTTTTCTTTATAACTGTTCTTGTGGCTTTCTGTTGGCGTTTAAAGATTTCCCAGTCTACTAGTTTCCCACTATTCTTTGCTTTTTTGTATGTGTGTTTTTTCAATCTGATACTTTCCTTTATTTCCTTAGACATCCATGGCTGGCTGTCTCTTTTCCTACAGTTCTTCCTTATCACTGGAATATACTTCTGCTGAGCACTGTGAAAAATTGTTTTGAAGGTCCTCCACTGTTCCTTAATTGACCCACCATAAAGTTTTTGCTCTCATTCAACCTTAGGTAACTCCTTCCTCATTCCTTCATAGTATCCTTTGTTTAAGAACAGGACATAGGTACTGGATTTAACCTTATCACGCTCCATCTGTATTTTAAATTCGACCATACTGTGATCGCTCCTTCCGAGAGGATCCCTAACTATGTGATCATTAATTATTCCTGTCTCATTACACAGAACTGGATCTAGGATAGCTTGCTCCCTCATAGGTTCCATTACATATTGTTCAAGGAAATTATCATGGATGCATTCTATGAACCCCTCCTCAAGGCTGCCATGACCGACCTGGTTTGACCAATCAATATGTAGATTAAAATCCCCCATGATAATTGCTGTAACATTTTTACATGCATTAGCTATTTCTATGTTTATTGCCCGCCCCACCACAATGTCGTTATTTGGTGGTTATCATCCTTAAAAATCAGAGCAACACCAACTCCTTTATCTTCCTGTCTGTCCTTCTGAACAGTTTGATACCCCTGGATATTTAACTCCCAGTCACGACCATCCTGTAACCACGTCTCTGTAATGGCCACTAAATCATAGCCATTTGCCATGATTTGCACCGTCAACTCATCCTCATTGTTTCGAATGCTCTGAACATTCAGAGAAAGTGCCCTTCTGCCAGTTTTTGCACCTTCTTTTTGGGTCCTATTACCTCCATTATTAACACCTCTTGAGTTCTCCTTCCCTTTAACTTTTTTCCTAATTTTCAATGGAGTTGAAGCTTCCTCATCACCTGCTAACCTGCTGCTTTGCCTCACATTAATTGTTATTCTCCCTCTACGCTCACTTCTCCCTTCCCCGCTACTTACTAGGTTAAAGTCCTATCAACCACTCTATTTACACTTTTTGCCAGAACACTGGACCTGGCCCTGTTCAGATGGAGTCCATCCTAGCGGTATCGATCCCTCCTGTCCCAGAACTGATGCCAGTGCCCCATGAAAAGGAAACCCTCTTTCCCACACCGCTCTTTTAGCCACGTGTTTACTTCCCTGATCCTCGCCTCCCTATGCCAATTTGCACGTGGCTCGGGCAGCAATCCAGACATTATGACCCTTGAAGACCTATTTTTTAATTTTGTTCCTAGCTTTTCATAATTCCGAAACAGGTCTTTTTTCCTAGTCCTGGCTATGTTGTTGGTACCTACGTGGACCACAACAACTGGATCCTCCCCCTCCTTCTCTCGTATCCTCTCAAGCCGATCAGAGATGTCTCGCACCCTGGCACCGGGCAGGCAACACACCATGCGGGATTCTCTATCCTGCTCATGAAGGATATTGTCTATCCTCCTGATGATGGAATCCCCTACAACTACAATCTGTCTTTTTGCTCCCCCCTCTTGAATGGCCTCCTGGACCATGGTGCCATGGTCAGTTGACTCATCCTTCCTACAGCCCTGTTCCTCATCCACGCAGGGAGCAAGTGCCTCATACCTGTGGAACAATGTCAAGGGCTGCGGTTCCTGTGTTCCTGTTTGCAGGGTCCCTCTACCTGCCTCACTCGCAGTCACACACTGCTGTCCCTGCCCGCCGATCGAATTAACATTAGTTAATCTACCAGGTGTGACTGCCTCCTGGAACACAATATCCAGGTATTTCTCCCCCTCCCGGATGAGCCGCAGTGTTTGGAGTTCAGATTCCAGCTCATCAATTTTGAGCCGGATCTCCTCAAGCAGCCAACACTTGCTGCAGATGTGGTCACTGCTGTTCTCAATGGGATCAGCCAGCTCTCACATCATACAGCTTATCAGATTGTCTTGTGCTTTATGCTCATTACCTTGTAGATGAGACAGCAGACTACTATTACATGTTACAATTCATCATATTTTAATCGCTACCTGGTTACCATGAAACATGACAACAATGTTTGATGTGTTTATTGTCATTAATGTAGCAAAGGTAGATTGAAAATATTCATTGGGATCTCCAATTGCTGCTGGTTAATCTGGCTAACATTTCAACAGTGGAATATTGTTTATAGAATCCCTACAGTATGGCCTAACAAGTTCACACCAACTCTCCAAAGAGCATCCCACCCAGACTCACCCTCTACCCCTGTATTTCCCATGGCTAATCCACCTAACCTACACATCCTCGGACACTATGGACAACTTAGCATGGCCAATAAATCTAAACTGCACATCTTTGGGCTGTGGGTGGAAACTGGAGCACTTGCAGGAAACACATGCAGACACCAGGAGAATGTGCAAGCTCCACACAGACAGTCACCCAAAGCTGGAATTGAACCCGGTTCCCTGGTACTGTGAGGCAGCAGTGCTAACCACTGAGCAACCATGCCACCCCTTTCAGTAAATTCTCAGATTTTATCCTTATGTGGAATAATTGATTTTTCTCTTTCTCCACAGCTGTAATGCCACTTGTAACTCCAATACAGACTCCAACAGAGGAACCAAATCTTACTAACTACAATGTGACATTTATTATAAATAGTCCATCATTCCAAGACATTGAATCAAACTCTTCTAATCAAACAAGCATGATTGCAAATGAGGTGAGAATATTCTACAAGTCTATTTTGAGAGGAAATATTAGTTCAGAATTTCCTTTGTTTCTCTACCTCAACCAGTCTTTGTTTTCTTTCCTTGTAGCTCAATGCTCTGTTCAAAAACAGCAGCATAAACATTACATTTTCAAGTTGCAGTGTTCATTCATTCAGGTAAGAGATATTGTCACTCATAGGAAATACGTTCAATGATTTTACAGAGGACTCTTGCTCCCATAATACTGTAGTTGACCCCACAAATTCACAGATATCTAGAATGAAGAGGATGAAGTTATTACAAATAATAGATTTATAGAGAAATTTTCATTGCAAAGACCCATGCTTTGGTCTAATATTGTCCACCACAGCGTCAGCACTCTTGGCTCGGTGATAGATATATTGGATCAGTTCCTGCCTTTAATTCTAAACTTCTTTTGATGTTTTGCAGCATGGTTAATGGTGACAGCAGTGCAGTGACAGCAACATGTTTCTTCAAAAATGATTCGACCATTCAGGACGTCAACAGAGTACTTGTATATCATGTGTTTGAAAACGATACCGAAGGCATTTCTAAGTTGGGTCCATACACATTGGGCAAGGACAGCCTTTATGTAAATGGTAATTATCCAGTCAACATTCAGTACAGCTCTTAATATGGTAGTTGAGCAACTGGTAGACACAGGCATAATGCAGAATACCAAGCACCACTCACAATTGAAGGGAACAAATGCAAAGCCACTATTCTTATTATAAAACAATACAATAATTCTGCCTAGGAACGCCTTTGGCCCACCAAGCCTGTGCTGATTCCTATTTCTTATTTGGACTCGCTACTTATTGCCCATGCACTGTTTCTTTCCCTCTGTTCAAGTCCTGTTCATATGACTATCAAGATACACCTTAAACTTTGCTAACGTGCCTGCTTCCACTACCTCCACTTGCAGTATGTTCCAGGAATCGACACACTGTGGTGAAAAATTTTCCCCACACTTCTCCCCTAAAGTTTCCCGCTCTCACCTTGAACCTGTAGCCTCTTCTAATTGACCTTTCCACCCTGAGAAAAGCCTCTGACTATCCACCATATCTATGCTTCTCATAATTTTGAAGACCTTTATCAGGTCACCGCTCAGCCTCTGTCTTTCCAATGAAAACAATCCAAGTTTATCCGACATTCCCTCCCAACTAAAATCCTCCAGACCAGGCAACATCCTGGTAAACCTTCTCTGAACCTTCTCCAAAACAATCACACCTTTCTGCTAGTATGGCGATCAGAATTGCATGAAATATTCAGAATGTGGTCTTACTAACATTTTATACAGCTATAACATAACTTGACAACTTTTATAGTTGATGCCCTGGCTGACGAAAATAAGCATGCTGTATGCCTTCTTGACCACCTTATCTGCCTGTTTTGCCAGTTTCAGGTATCTGTGGACCTATATGTCTAACTCCCTCTGTATGTCATTGTTCCTAAGGATTCTGCCATTTATTCTATAATTTGCATCTGAATTTGATCTTCTAAAATGTGTCACCTCGCATTTGTCCAGATTAAATTCCATCTACCATTTTTCTGCCCAAATCTGCAGTTTATTGATATCTCGCTATATACTTCGACAATTTCCTCCTCACTATCTGCAACTCTGCCAATTTTAGTGTCGTCTGCAAACTTGCTAATCAAAACTACCTACATTTTCCTCCAGATCATTTATATCTATTACAACCAACAAGGGTCCCAGCACTGATCCCTACAGAACCCCACTAGTTACTGATATCCATTCCAAAAAGCACCCTTTCACTGCTACTCTCTGTCTTCAATGACCAAGCCAGTTTTGTATCCATCAGCCAGCTCACCCTAGATCCCATGAAATTCGTCTACCTCTTTACCAGCCTACCATGAGGAGCCTTATCAAATGCTTTACTAAAGTCCATGTAGATAATATCCACCACCCTTCTCTCATCGACCATTCTTGTCACCGTGTCAAAAAACTCAATCAAGTCGGTGAGGCAAGACCTACCCTTCACAAATCCATGTTGCCTATCACTAATAAGTCCATTTACTTCCAAATGTGAGTAGATATAGCTTCTCAATATCTTTTCCAAAGCTTCCCCACCACTGACCTCAGGCTCACTGGCCTGTAATTACTTGGATTATCTCTGTTTCCTTTCTTAAACAATATGGCCATCCTCCAGTCCTCTGGAACCTCACCTGAGGCCAAAGAGGATGCAAAGATATCTGTGAAGGCCCCAGCTATTTCTTTTCACAGTATCCTGGGATAGATCACATCTGGCCCTGTTTATCTGTCCAGCTTGAAGTATTTCAAGCCACCCAATACTTCCTCCTTCACTATGTTATCTGCTTGGGAATATTCACACATCCTTCACTAACTTCAAATTTCCTGACATTCCTCTTTTTGGTGAATACCAATGTAAAGTGTACATAACCTCCCTCCCTAGCTACCCTCTTGCCTTGGGATTCTCCTTAACTCTGCTGGCTAAGGACATTTCATTGGCCCTTTTACCCATCCTAACTCCCCATTTAAGCTCCTTCATGCTTTCTCTATATTCTTCAAGGACTGTTTTTTGTTGCCTAGACCTTAGGTATGCTAAGAGATAGTAAGAGCTGCCAATGCTGGACTCAGAGATAACACAGTGTGGAGCTGGAGGAACACAGCACGCCAGGCAGCATCAGAGGAACAGGAAAGCTGGTGTTTTGGGTCAGGACCCTTCTTCAGAAATCTGACAATTATCTGACAAAAACATAATTTCCATGATAGTTTGCTGAGACAAAAATTGATGAATGCAGATTGTGGAATTGTGTTAGTAATCTAAGAATTATGTTAATAATACAGTCTGAAAGCAACAGAAGGACTTTTTACAGTGGATTGTATCATCTGTTGCAAGCCAGAAATATTCAGAACTGTATTATAGTGTTTAGAAATTTGATGAGCTGTTTCAAAAGATTGAAAGACCACTCACTCCATTTGATTGTTCCTTTATTAGAACAATAAGACACATTCCAATAAATATATTAAATTCTCAAGGGTGGGGCTATCCTCTAATGTCTGCACCAACAAACAAAGTCCTCAATTTGTTTTTGAAATTTATTTAACAATTGCAGCAACATCTTCTCAAAGTCAATATGCACTTACTGCACATCAGAAGGGACAATGCAGGAAACATTGCAGATTAATAATTACATAAATCTGTTCTTGGAAATTTGACATTGATCAGATTGGTTACTATTAACGTGTTATTTCAATTATTGTAAATCAAATTGTAGAGAGTAATCGTAACAACCTTGTTTGACAACTCAATTGTCTCCTGTTTCTAGATTACCATGAGGAAAGTCTTGCAACCAGTAAGTATTGATTATTTGCAATTTGTGACGAAATTATTTCTTCTCATGTAAATATATCACATAATAAGTTTTGTGATTTAATGAATGATTTATTAGTAGCATCATCAGATTATCGTGAACAGAATACTGACTAACATTTCGATGAGAACATAAACTACGATTTTTTAAGACCATTAGGCATAGGAGTAGAATTAGGCCATTCAGCACAATAATTCTGCTCTGGTATTCGATTATGCTGATATGTTTCTGAAACCCATACTCTTTCCTTCATCCTGTAACAGTTGATCCACTTATCAAACAAGAACCTATCCATATCTGTACTATTTAAACTCAAATGAAATGCCATCCACAGTCGTCTGTGGCAATAATTTCCACAGATTAACCATGTTGAAGTCCCTTCACTCTGAGGCTGTCAGGTTCAAGTCTCTCCAACTAGTGGAAACATCTTCTCCATGTACTCTCTATTCAGGCCTCTCGGTATTCTGTAAGTTTCAAGCAGACTCACCCTGCCATCCAATCCATCTAAATTTCATTGAGAACAGACCCAGAATATTCAACCATTCCACAAATGACAAGTTCTTCATCACTGGGATCAGCTGAAGTGAGTTTGTTGCAATTTGCAGCAATCTCAGTCATAGTTTCTTAGTTTCCATGAAAAAGAGGGAAAAATGCTTGAAACCTTCTTTGGCATGAATGTAGCAAAGGTAGATTGAATAATGAGTTATTGTTGAACTCAATCTTCGAAGGTTCTACAACTGATCTCAGTTAAACTAGCTCACTTTTCAGCAATCAACTGTTGTTCGTTCATACATTCTCAGTTTGTTTCTTAGTGTGGGATAAACTATTTCCCTCTTTTTCCACAGCTGCAATTCCACTTGTAACTCCAACAGAGGAACCAGTTCTTATTGACTACAATGTGACATTTGTTATAAGTAATCCATCATTCCAAGACATCAAAGCAAACTCTTTCAATCAAACAAGCATGATTGCAAATGAGGTGATATAATTGTAAAAATTATTTTGGAGGAGATATATTAGTTCCTGTTTTCGTTTGTTCCTCTAAATAAAATTAACTTTGTTATTTTCCTGTAGCTTAATGACCTGATCAAAAACAGCAGCATAATTGCTACATTTTCCAGTTGCAGAGTTCAATCATTCAGGTAAAAAACCTTACACATCGTAGAAAATATTTACAATGATTTTGCACTTGACTCTTGCTCTGAGAAGAGTGCAGTGATTGCAGAATTCACAAAATACATAGATTGATGAAGTCATATTTAGCAGAAAAAATGGGTCTGCAGAGAAAGTTAATTGCATAGACTGTTGCTTTGCTTTAATCCATTAATTCACCCATTAACATTGTCCGCCACAATGTTATCATTCTTGTCTTGGTGATTATGATGGCTATATTGGATCAAAGTTTTTGTCTTTAGTACTAAACTTCTTTTGATTTTTTGCAGCTTGGTACATGGTGACAGCAGCACAGTGACAGCAATATGTTCCTTCAAAAATGATTCTCCCATTCAGGACATCGACAGAGTTCTTGTGTATCATGTGTTTGAAAATAAGACCAAAGACGTTTCTAAATTGGGGCCATACACATTGGACAATGATAGCCTCTTTGTCAATGGTAATTATACAGTCATTTTTCAGTTTAACTCTTTGTATGATACATGTGCTGCGTTTTGGGTAACAGGTAGACATGGGTATAATAGAGATAACCAAGCAAAACTTACAATCATAGGAAATATTTGCAATATCACAAATAATAGTGTCAGTAATTAATTGCTCAGATTGATAAGTCTCTGGAGGACAATGCAATTCTGACATTTCCATGATAATTCTCTGTGTAATTGATCCAACAATCTATGAATTGTGTTAATAATACATTATGACAGCAGCAGAAATGCATTTTATTGTGGATGATGGCATCACTTGCAAGGCAGAAATTTTCAAACTCTATAATAGAGTTTGGAAATTTGATGGGCTCTTTCAAACATGGGATGGGACAACTTCCTTCATTTGATTGTACCCTTGAATGAAATGGATGACCTGTTGTGATAAATTCTCAGACAGTTCTTATACAAGGATGTGGCTATCCTTTGATGTCAGCACCGACAAACTGGGATCAGACTAAGATTTAATTTTGAAATTTCTGAAATTGCAGAAATATCTTCTGAAAGCCAATACGTATGTTAATACATTTTTCAAAAAGGAGAGAGCAGGAAATGTCACAGATCAATTATTACATATTAACATCATGTTAATTTTGATAGCAATCTTTTGATTGATGTCAACATAGTTGGTGTTGGAAATTCAAAGTGCTCCCAAGATTTAACAAATAAAAAGTTTCCATAAAAATATCAAACCATCCTCAGTGGATAGTACTAACAGACCTCATATTGTGCATAAACTGTCCTTTGGTACTTGACATTGATCTTATTTGTTGCTGATATCATGCTCCTTCAATTATTGCCATGTAATACATGAGATCAATTTTGATAACCTTGTGTGATAACTCAATTGTTTCTTGTTTCTAGGTTACCATGAGGAATTTCTTTCAACCAGTGAGTATTATTTCTTTGCAATATGTCACGTAATTTACTTTTGGTAAAGAATAGTTTGCAATTTAATGAATGATACATTAGCTGCATCATTAGACAATACATGACCTTAAAATAACTGACATTTTACTTACAAGTAATGACTGGATAGGCTGGGAATTTTTCATTGGAGCGTAGGAATTTGAGAGGCCATTTTACAGAAGTTTATAAAATCATGAGGGGCATGAGCAGGGTTAATGATACCTATCGTTTCCCTAGGATGGGGAATTTCAACACTATGGGGCACATTTTTAATGTGAGAGGGGGGAGATTTATGTAACATGCAAAGGGCAAATTTTTTACATAGTGAGTGGTTCACGTGTGGAATGAACTTCCTGAGGAAGTGGTGAATGTATGTACAATTACAACATTGAAAATACATTTGGGTAAGTACATGGTAAGGAAAAGCTTGGAGGGATATTTGGCCAGGAGCAAGCAATTGGGAGTATTTTAGTTTGGGGATTATGTTTGGCATGGATTGTTTGGACCAAAGTGTCTATTTCCATGCAGTATGACTCCAGAGTAGGTAAACTATTCTTGGTTGAAATGAGTGTGTTGCAATTGTCTGCATTCAGAGCAGCAGCTGGGAATTTTCCATAAAGCAAGGGAAGAATACGTGACAACTTTCTTGTCATTAATGCAGGAGATGCAGTTTGACTAATGGTTACATATGGAAATCAATTTTCAAGGGATCAACGTTTGATGCTGGTTTAACCTGGCTAGCCTTTCAGCAATGGGATGTTGTTCTTTGAATACATTTTCAGTTTGTTTCTCTGTGTGGGATAAACCGTTTTCCTTTTTCCATAGCTCCACTTGCACTTGTAACTCCAATAGAGGAACCAAATCTTATTGATTACAATGTCACATTTATAATAAGCAGTCCATCATTCCAAGACATTGAATCAAGCTCTTCCAATCAGACAAGCATGATTGCAAATGAGGTGAGATTACTCGACAAATTTATGTTCAGGACAATTATTAGTTCAGCCTTTCCTTTGTTGTTCAATATGAATATTTCTATATTCCCCTTGCAGGTGAATGACCTGTTCAAACACAGCAGCATAAGTGCTACATTTTCAAGTTGCAGTGTTTATTCATTCAGGTAAAAAAAATTGCCATTTGTCCATAATATTTGTAATAATCTTGCACTAAATTCTGGCTCTCAGAATATTGCTGTTAATGTAATATGCAGAGATATCCAGGATTACAACAAATATATGCGCAAAGAAATGTTCATGACAGGCAGCCTTGCTCTGCTGATGAACAATTTGCCTCTTCACTAAAATCATCATTCTTATCTTGGCAATTGTGATGATGTAGTGGATCAAAGCTCCAACTTTTATTACTAATCTTCTCTTGTCGCTTTGCAGCATGGTAAATGGTGACCACAGCACACTGACAGCAATATGTTCCTTCAAAAACAATTCTACTGGTCAGAATGTTGAAAGAGAACTTGTTTACCATGTGTTTGAAAACAAGACCAAAGACATTTCGAAGCTGGGATCATACACATTGGACAATGAAAGCCTCTATGTAAATGGTACATTTCCAGTTATTATTCAGTTTAACTCTTTGTATGAGATGCACTATATTTTGGGCAGTAGTTACACAGAATTCTACTGTGGAACACCAAGTACTAGTTGCAATGAAAAGGAACATATTCCATATCGCAATTCCTATTCTCAATATCAGTTGTTCAGAGGGACAGAGACTACAACAGGAAATGTAATATTTTTGCTGGCAAAGAACTGTACTTCTACAATAGTCCTCTCAGTGAAAATTGCATTTATGCACGTTGTGTTATTTAGCCAAGAATCTCTGAATTGTGCTAAGAATACAACATTATGATGCAGCATAAGGACTTTTTAGAATGAATTATAGTGTCTATTGCAAGTCAGAAACATTCAGAACTGTAAAACTGAGTTAAGAAATTTGATAGACATTTTTAAAAGGGATTCTGACAACTTATTCAATTTGATTGTATGCTTGAAAGAAAAAATCAAAAGAAGACCGCTGCAAAATACATTAAATTCTCAGTCAACTCCTGTTTGAATTTGGGGCTATCTTTTGATGTCAGTTCAGCAACATAAATGAAATATTTTGCATTCACTACTCAGTCCACAATTTTTGTTTTTGAATTTGCTATGATATTTGCAGCAATATCCTCCCAAAGCTATGATATAGTTCACTGCACATTTCAGTCATGAGACATTACAGATCAATAATCACAGAACAATAACATGCTACTGAACTAGCCAGCTCCTTTGATTGCTGCCAAGATGATGGGGGTTTACATTTAAAACTGCTCCCAGTGCTGAACAAGGAAAGGTTTTCCTAAAAAATGTCTATAGATTCCTCAGTGAATGTTACTGACAACTGACAGTTCTCAGATTAACGGTAAGTTGTCTTGGAGTCTTTGACACTGATCAGATCAATTTCTATCCATGTGTCAATTCAATTATTGCACATTTAATGAGTGAGACATATCGTGATAACATTGTGTGACAACCTGATCTGCTTTTGTTTCTAGATTACCACGAGACTCGTGTTGTAACCAGTGAGTATTGACATTTTTCAAATTGATAAGAAATGGTTTCAGTTTATGCAAATTTATTTCTTTATGATTAGTAGGTTTGCAGAAAGCACTAAAATGGGAGATGTAATGGACAGTGAAGAAAGTTACCTCAGACAACAATGTGATCTTGAGCAGATGGACCAATGGGCTGATGAGTGGCAGATGGAGTTTAATTTAGATAAATTAGGAAAGGCAAATCAGAACAGGACTTAGATACATAATGGTAAATTCCTGCAGAGTGTTGTGGAACAAAGAGACTGTGTAGTGCAGGTTCATTGTTCTGTCAAAGTGGAGTTGCAGGTACAGAGGACAGAGAAGAAGATGTTTGGTACACTTGCTTTTATTGGCAGTGCATTGAGTTCAGGAGTTGGGAGGTCATGTTGCAGCTGTACAGGACATTGTTCTGGCCACTTCATAGAGTCTATGGAATCCAGTTCAGCCACTTCATAGAATCACTACAGTTTGGAAAGAGGCCATTTGGCCCAAGAAATCCACGTTGACCTTCCAAAGAACATTCCACACAGAACCATCCCCCTACCCTATCCCTGTATTTCCCCATGGCTAATGCACCTAACCTCCACATCGCTGAAAACTATGGGTCATTTAGCATGGCCAATCCACCTAACCTGCACATTTTGGACTGTGGGAGGAAACTGGAGCACCCAGCAGAAACACACGCAGACACAGGAGAATGTGCAAACTCCACACAGACATTTGCCTAAGGGTGGAATCGAACCTGGGTCCCTGGCACTGTGAGGCAGCAGTGATAACCACTAGGCCACCGTGCTGCCCCTTTTCGACAACAGACAATAGACAATAGATGCAGGAGTAGGCCATTCGGCCCTTTGAGCCAGCACCACCATTCATTATGATCATGGCTGATCATCCACAATCAGTATCCTGTTCCTGCCTTATCCCCATAACCCTTGATTCCATTATCTACAAGAGCTCTATCCATCTCTTTCTTGAAAGTATCCAGAGACTTAGCATCCACTGCCTTCTGGGGCAGAGCATTCCATATATCCACCACTCTCTGGGTGAAGAAGTTTTTCCTCAACTCTGTTCTAAATGGCCTACCCCTTATTTTTAAACTGCGTCCTCTGGTTCTGGACTCACTCATCAGCGGAAACATGCTCCCTGCCTCCAGAGTTTCCAATCCCCTAATAATCTTATACGTCTCAATCAAATCCCCTCTCATCCTTCTAAACTCAAGGGTATACAAGCCCAGTCGCTCCAGTCTTTCAACATATGATAGTCCCGCCATTCCGGGAATTAACCTCGTGAACCTATGCTGCACTCCCTCAATAGCAAGAATGTCCTTCCTCAAATTTGGAGACCAAAACTGCACACAATACTCCAGGTGCAGTCTCACCAGGGCCCTGTACAGCTGCAGAAGGACCTCTTTGCTCCTATACTCAATTCCTCTTGTTATGAAGGCCAGCATGCCACTAGCTTTCTTCACTGCCTGCTGTACCTGCATGCTTGCTTTCATTGACCGATGTACAAGAACACCTAGATCTCATTGTACTTCCCCTTTACCTAACTTGACTCCATTTAGGTAATAATCTGCCTTCCTGTTCTTGCCACCAAAGTGGATAACCTCACATTTGTCCACATTAAACTGCATCTGCCATGCATCCACCCACTCACCTAGCCTGTCCAAGTCACCCTGAATTCTCACAACATCCTCCTCACATTTCACACTGCCATCCAGCTTTGTGTCATCAGCAAATTTGCTAATATTACTTTTAATGCCTTCATCTATATCATTAATGTATATTGTAAGCAGCTGTGGTCCCAGCACTGAACCTTGCGGTACCCCACTGGTCACTGCCTGCCATTCCGAAAGGGACCCGTTTATCACTACTCTTTGCTTCCTGTCAGCCAGCCAATTTTCAATTCAAGTCAGTATTTTGCCCCCAATACCATGTGCCCTAATTTTGCTCACTAATCTCCTATGTGGGATTTTTTATCAAAGGCTTTCTGAAAGTCCAGGTACGCTACATCCACTGGCTCTCCCTTGTCCATCTTCATAGTTACATCCTCAAAAAATTCCAGAAGATTAGTCAAGCACGATTTCCCCTTCGTAAATCCATGCTGACTCTGACCTATCCTATTACTGCTATCCAAATGAGTCGTAATTTCATCTTTTATAATTGACTCCAGCATCTTTCCCACCACTGACATTAAGCTAACCGGTCTATAGTTCCCTGTTTTCTCTCTCTCTCCTTTCTTGAAAAGTGGGACAACATTAGCCACCCTCCAATCCGCAGGAACTGATCCTGAATCTATAGAACATTGGAAAATGATTACCAATGCGTCCACGATTTCTAGAGCCACCTCCTTAAGTACCCTGGGATGCAGACCATCAGGTCCCGGGGACTTATCAGCCTTCAGACCTAACAGTCTGTTCAACACCATTTCCTGCCTAATATAAATTCCCTTCAGTTCATCCATTACCCTCGGTCCTTCAGCCATTATTACAACTGAGAGATTGTTTTTGTCTTCCTTAGTGAAGACAGATCCAAAGTACCTATTCAACTCTTCTGCCATTTCCTTGTTCCCCATAATAAATTCACCTGTTTCTGTCTTCAAGGGCCCAATTTTAGTCTTAACCATTTTATTTCTTTTCACATGCCTAAAAAAGCTTTTACTATCCTCCTTTATATTTTTGGCTAGTTTGCCTTCGTACCTCATTTTTTCTCCGCGTATTGCCTTTTTAGTTATCTTCTGTTACTCTTTAAAAGTTTCCCAGTCCTCCGGCTTCCCGCTCATCTTAGCTATGTTCTACTTCTTCTCTTTTATCTTTATACAGTCCTTAACTTCCCTCGTCAGCCATGGCTGCCCCTGCCTCCCCTTAGGATCTTTCTTCCTCTTTGGAATGAACTGATCATGCACCTTCTGCATTATATCCAGAAATACCTGCCATTGTTGTTCCACTGCCATCCCTGCTCGGGTACTGCACCACTGAACTTTGGCCAGCTCCTCCCTCATAGCTCCATAGTTCCCTTTGTTCAACTGCAATACTGACACTTCCGATTCTCCCTTCTCCCTCTCAAATTGCAGATTAAAATTTATCATCTTATGGTCACTACCTCCTAATGGCTCCTTTACTTCGAGGTCCCTGATCAAATCCGGTTCATTGCACAACACCAGATCCAAAATTGCCTTCTCCCTGGTAGGCTCCAGTACAAGCTGTTCTAAGAATCCATCTCGGAGGCATTCCACAAACTCCCTTTCTTGGGGTCCAGTACCATCCTGATTCTCCCAGTCTACCCGCATGTTGAAATCCCTCATAACAACTGTAGTAATACCTTTGCGACATGCCAATTTCAACTCCTGATTCAACTTACATCCGACATCCGGACTACTGTTTGGGGGCCTGTAGATAACTACCGTTAGGGTCTTTCTACCCTTAGAATTTCTCAGCTCTATCCATACAGACGCTACATCTCCTGATTCTATGTCCCCCCTCGCAAGGGACTGAATATCATTCCTCACCAACAGGGCCACCCCATCCCCTCTGCCCGTCAGTCTGTCCTTTCGATAGCACGTATAGCCTTGAATATTCATTTCCCAGGCCCTGTCCACTTGAAGCCACGTCTCAGTTATCCCCACAACATCGTACCTGCCAATTTCCAACTGAGCCTCAAGCTCATCCTCCTTATTTCTTATGCTTCGTGCATTCATATATAATACTTTTAATTCGTTACTCCCCTCACCCTTCCTATCAATCCCTATTTCACTTGGCCATACTGTACGGTCCTTTCTTGGGTTTTCTGCTTTGTTGATTCTGTCGTCTTTCTTAACTTCTCTTATTCTCACTTTCCCTTTAACTTCATTCTTAAATTTCCAGTTTGTCCCCTCCCCCCCACTACTTAGTTTAAACACACCTGTGTTGCAGTGGCAAACCTGCCTGCCAGAATGCTGGTCCCCCACCTACTAAGGTGCAACCCGTCCCTCTTGTACAATTTATCCTTACCCCAAAACATACCCCAGTGATCTAAGAATGTAAATCCTTGCTTCCTGCACCAGTTTCTCAGCCACACATTCAAGTCCATTATCTCCCTATTCCGGCCCTCTCCAGCCCGAGGAACTGGAAGCAAACCGGAGATAACCACCCTGGAAGTCCTACTTTTCAGCCTTCTTCCGAGTTCCCTGAAGTCCCATTGTAGAATGTCCCTCCTCTTCTTCCTGACGTCATTTGTGCCGACATGCACCACCACCTCTGGCTCTTCACCTTCACCCTTGAGGATTGCCAGCAATCTGTCAGTGACGTCCTGGATCCTGGCACCAGGAAGGCAACACACCATCCTCACATCTCGCCTGTTGCCACAGAAGCCCCTTTCTGTCCCTCCCACTATGGAATCCCCTATTACCACGGCTCTGCATGATGTCTGACTCCTCTACTCTGCCTCTACGCCAATTTTCGACTCGCAAACCTGTCCGCCTCTCGGAATGGCATTGTCGTCTGTCTCGACGGTTTCCAAGAGAGTCAAACTGTTTACGAGAGGTACTTCCCCCAGGGTCTCTTGTACTTCAAGCATCTCTTCCTTCCTCATCGTCATCCCCCTTCTCTCTTCTGGTATGCTCGGTGTAATGATCTTGCTGAAAGTCCTGTCCAGAAAATTCTTGTTTTCTCAGATGAGCCTGAGGTCATCTAGTTGTTTCTTCAGTGCTGCAACATGCTCCTTCAGAAGCTGAATGTGGACACACTTTCCACATCTATTGGAGCCAGAGACACCATCAGTGTACTTTTGGAGTATTCTGAGCAATTCTGGTCTCCCTTCTATAGGAAGGACGTTGTGAAAGTAGAAAGGGTTCAGAAAGATTTATGAGGATATTGTTACGGATGGAGGGCTTGAGTTAGAGGGAAAGGCTGGGTAGGCTGGGGCTATTTTTCCTGGACCATCAGAGGCTGAGAGCTGACCTTGTAGAGGTTTAGAAAATCATGAGGGGCATGGATAAGGTGAATAAGGCAAGATTTATTACTCTCGGTGTGGGAATTCAAAACTAGAGGGCATCGGTTTAAGGTGAAAGGGGAAAGATATAAAAGGGACCAAAGGGGCAACTTTCCACACAGAGGGTGGTGGGTATACGGAAAGAACTACCAGAGGTAGTGGTGGAGGCTGGTACGATTACAACATTTGAAAGGCATTTGGATGGTTATATAAATAGGAATGGCTTAGACGGGTCTGCTGGCAGATAAGACTAAATTTACAACAACAAAGTTGCTGGAAAAGCTCAGCAGGTCTGGCAGCATCTGAGAAGGTAAAAACAGAGCTAATGTTTCAGGTCCGGTGACCCTTCCTCAAAACAGGAGGAAAGGTCACCGGACCTGAAATGTTAACTCTGTTTTTTACTTCACAGATGCTGCTAGACCTGCGAGCTTTTCCAGCAACTTTGTTTTTGTTCCTGATTTACAGCATCCGCAAGTCTTTCAGTTTTTTTTAAGACTAGATTTAGGGTATCTGGTCAGCAGGAACGAGTCGGACTGCAAGTTATGGTTCTGTGCTGTATATCTCAACGACTCTATGACTCTATAACTCTTTATTACCTTCTGGTCAAGATTATGTTGCGATTTAAAGAATAATTTATAGCTTCGTCAGATATCTTGGTTCGAAAAGTGATTTACGTTTACATGTGTACACAATTTTTAAGTCAGTGTATTGAAATTGTCAGCAATCTGAGCAGTAGCTGTTTAGTTTCCATGAAATGTGGGAAGAATGTCTGGCATCTTGCTTGTTATTAGCAGGATCTCGCACTGCTCCTGTTTAATCTGATCTGATTTGCAGCAGCAGACCATCGTTCATTTAATAAATTCTGAGATTGTTTCTTTCTGCAGCATAAACTGATGCCCACTTTTTCCACAGCTGCAATTATGCCTGTAACTGCAACAGAGGGACCAAATCTTGTTGGCTACAACGTGACATTTATTATACGTGGTCCGTCATTCCAAGACATTGAATCCAACTTGTCCAGTCAGACAAGCATGATTGTAAATGAGGTGAGATAATTGTATAAGTCTATTTTAAGCGGAAATTTATACTCCATATTTCTTTTTTTCTATCACTAAAGTATGTTCATATTTTTTCCCTGTAGCTCAATGAACTGTTCAAAAACAGCAACATAAATGCTAGGTTCTCCAGTTGCAGATTTCATTCATTCAGGTAAGAAATATTGCAATTTCTACGTAATATTTGTAAAGATCTTGCAGAGTCTTGTTCTCAAAGCATTGCAGTTGATGCAAAATTAACAGATACTGAAAGTAAGAGGTTATTGTTATTACAAGAAATGGATGTACAGAGAAATGCTCACAGCACAAGTGTCTTGTTTTGTCAACAAATGATTTTCTCTCTTGAAATTGTCCACCACTGAAGACATCATGCTTGTCAAGGTGATTGTGATGACTGTATTGGATTGAAGTTCTTACACACAAATCTTCTTTTGAATTTTTGCAGCATGGTCGATGGTGACAGCAGCACAGTGACAGCAATATGTTTCTTCAAAAATAATTCTACCATTCAGGACATCGATAGAGAGCTTGTGTATCATGTGCTTGAAAATAAGACCAAAGATGTTTCGAAGTTGGGGCCAGACACATTGGACAATGACAGCCTCTATGTAAATGGTAATTATCAAGTAAATATTCAGCTTAACTCTTTGTTACACATGCTATGTTTTGATGAATACCTAGACAGTGTTCTATATTATTGTGCCAAGCACCACTTGCAATGGAAAGGAACAGATACAAAGTCACAATTCAAATCCTACACCGTTAGTTATTCAGAAGGATTCAGCATGGTGTATGGTGGAGAGTAGAATTTTTTTTGCATACAACGAATACAATTTACGCAATATCTCTCTGAGCCAAAGGTTGCATTCATGCAAATTGTGAGTTTGAGCCATGATTGTGTGTATTGTGTTAATAATATGAAAATATGACCGCAGCATAAATTCTTATTACACTGGATTATACAATCTGTTACATGCCAATTGAGTTTAGACATTTTTGAACTCTTTCAAAAAAGCCTCAGGTAATTTACCCCATTTCTTTGCATCCTTGAAAGAAAGAAGGCAAAAGAGACCATTGCGAAAAATATATTGAAAACGCAGTCAGTTCCTATTGAGCTAGGCGCTATGTTTTGATGTCTGCACACACAAAATAAATGAAGATTTTTGCATGATACACTCAGGTCCTCAATTTGTTTTTGAATTTGCTGTAATATTTGAAGTAGTATCATCTCAAAGCCATGATATAGCTGATTGCACATTTCAGTTAGGAGATAGCAGGAAACATTGCAGATCAATAATTACATATCAGCAATATGCCAGTTAAATGTTTGACTCATTTGACATTTGTAAACATGATAGGGCGCTTGTCTAAAATATTGTCCCAACACCTCACAAATGATAGTATCTACAGAAGATGTGTATAACTTCCTCACTGGATGCTATTTATATTGACAGTTCTTACAATCATTGTAAAGGTGTTCATGGAGACTGTGTATTGATCAGATTGTCTGCTATTAAAGTGTTAAATTATTAATTGCACACTTATTTAGTGTGAGACATTGTAATAACTTTGTGACACAACTTGATCTTATTTTTGCTCTAGATTACCATGAGGCACGCCTTGTAATCAGTGAGTAGACATGTTTCGTTTTGATGGGGAAGACTGTACTCTCGTGCAAATTTATGTTTAATTTTGCTAGCTTATGGTGTGATTTAAGGAATAATTCATTAGCAGTATCATCAGAATATCTTGGGCTAAACACCAGTTAACTTTTAGATGTAAATGATTATTGGTTGAAGTTAACGTGTTGTAATTGTCAGCACTGATGAGGTAGCTGGCAGGAAATTCAAAAAGAGTGCCCGATATCTTTCTTGCCATTAATGGTGAAGATTCAGAATGAATAATAATTAACTGTTGAAATCAATTTTCATGGGGTCTTCCAATTCTCCTGATAAATCTGGCCACTATTTCAGTAATTGGCTCTTGTTCTTTCAAACCATTCTTAGTTTGTTTCTTTATGTGGCATAAACGATTTTCCTCATGTTCCCACAGCTGTAATTCCTCTTGTAACTCCAACAGTAGAACCAAAACTTACTGACTACAATGTGACATTTATTACAAGTAGTCCATCATTCCAAGACATTGAATCAAACTCTTCCAATCAGACAAGTATGATTGTAAATGAGGTGAGATTATTCTACAAATCTAATCGAAGGGGAAATTTTATTTCCAAATTTCTTTTGTTTCACTTCCTAAAGTATGTTTGTTTTCGTTTCCTGTAGCTCAATGACTTGTTCAAAAACAGCAACATAAATGCTACGTTTTCCAGTTGCAGATTTCATTCATCCAGGTCAGTAACATTGCAGTTCATATGTAACATTAAGACTGATCTTGCACTTAAGTCTTGCACTCAGAATATTGCCCTAATGCAAAATTCACAGACATCCAGAAAGAAGAGGATGTTGTTGTTACAAGGAATGGATGTGCAGAGAAATGTTCATTGCACAGAGCTTTGCATTCCTGGCAAATGATTCACCTATAAAAATTGACCACCAATGAAGTCATCATGCTTTTCTTGGTGATTTGGCGACTACATTGGATCAAAAATCCTGCCTTTGATGCTAATCTTTTTTCAATGTTTTGCAGCATGCTCGATGGTGACAGCAGTACAGTGACAGCAATATGTTCCTTCAGAAATGATTCTACCATTCAGGCAATTGATAGAGTATCTGTGTATCATGTGTTTGAAAATAAGACCAAGGATGTTTCGAAGTTGGGGCCATACACATTGGATAATGACAGCCTCTATGTGAATGGTAATTATCCAGTCAGTATTCAGCTTATAGATAGTAGGAACTGCAGATGCTGGATAATCTGAGATACCAAGGTGTAGAGCTGGATGAACACAGCAGGCCAAGCAGCATCAGAGGAGCAGGAAGGCTGACTTTTTGGGCCTTTCTGATGCTGCTTGGCCTGCTGTGTTCATCTAGCTCTACAGCTTGTT
>JAHRHZ010000274.1:21644980-21680450 GCA_024137785.1 Ginglymostoma cirratum
TTCTTTCAACACATTCTCAGTTTGTTTCTTCATGTGGGATGAACTGTTTTCCTCCTTTTCCACAGCTGTAATTCCTCTTGTAACGCCAACAGTGGAACCACAACTTACTGACTACAATGTGACATTTATTATAAGCAGTCCATCATTCCAAGACATTGAATCAAACTCTTCCAATCAGACAAGCATGATTTCAGATGAGGTGAGATAATTCTACAAATCTATTTGAAGGGGAAATTGTAGTTCCAAATTTATTTTAGTTCTGCACCTAAAATATGTTTATCTTCTTTCCCTGTAGCTCAATGACCTTTTCAAAAACAGCAGCATAAATGTAACATTCTCCAGTTGCAGATTTCATTCACTCAGGTCAGTAACATTGCAATTTATCTGTTATATTTACAATAAGTTTGCACTTGAGTCTTGCTTTCAGAACATTGCAGTGAATGCTTAATTAAAAGACGTCCAGAAAGAAGAAATCATTGGTATTACAAAGAATGGATGTGCAGGGAAATGTTCATTACACAGAGCTTTTCTTTGCTGACAAAGTATTTGCTTGCAAAGTCTTTCCACCATTGAAGTCATCATGTTTATCTTGGTGATTTGGTGACTGCATTAATTAAATTTCCTGCCTTTCATGCTCAAAATGTTTTGATTTTATGCAGCATTGTCGATGGTGACAGCAGCACAGTGACAGCTATATGTTACTTCAAAAACGATTCCACCATTCAGGACGTCAATGGAGAGCTTGTATATCATGTGTTTGAAAATAAGACCAAAGATGTTTCGAAATTGGGGCCATACGCATTGGACAATGACAGCCTCTACGTAAATGGTAAATATCCAGTTAATATTCATCCTAACTTTCTGTTTGTCACACATGCTATGTTTTGACAAATGTTTCAGCAGTATTCTGAGGTAATACACCAAGCAGCATTTACAATGGAGTGGGTCATATGCAATGTCATAATTCAGATCCTCCACCATTAGTTGGCTACAAGAACACTATGGTTATCCCACACTATGGTGGACACTGCAATTTTTGTTGTCAAAGTATAGCATGTACACAGTATCTCTCGGACCCAAATGTTGCATTTATTCCAATTGTGTGATTCAGCCAAGGATCTCTGCATTATGGTATCAGTGTAACCATGTTAGACTGGATTGTACTCTGTTACATGTCAGAAAAATCATAATTGTGTAAATGAATTTACAATTTTCGGAACTCTTTCTAAAGAGGTTCACCCCACTTATTCCATTGTTTGTGTCCTTGACAGAAAGAAGACAAAAGAGCCCACTGCTAAAAATTCATTTAATTCTCAGTTAGCTCCAGTTTGCGTTTGACAGTCTCTTTTGATGCCTACATGCACAAAATAAATGAAGATTTTTGCATGACAAAGATCAACTCTAATGTCTGATGGAAGAGGGTGGAAGAGTGTATAACTGGGTGGGAGGCGTCTCTGATTAAGTTTTCCCAGGGCAGCAGGAATTGTAACTTCGAAGGAATTAATGTGCTCAATCGTTAGTTTCTCTCTGATTCTGCATCCTGGAATGGAGTGCCTTCGTTTTCTTGTTCATCTCTATTCTAGCTTAACAGTTGTCTAATTACTTACATTTAATAATTAAGATTTGTGACACAGCAATAAAGATGATTGTGATACCTTCCTGTGACATTTCTATCTTTTTACATTTCTAGATTACCACGAATCACGTCTTGTAAGCAGTAAGTATGTTTTATGATGAATCTGTGAGGAATAATTAGCTACTCCAGCATAACAATTCTAGTTAAAAATTCTTTTAATACTTGCTATGCTATTCTGTATTAAATATTCCATTCATGGAAGTTACCTTAGGCTTAAGGACTCCAGGCTGATTCTTGAATGGCAAGACTGATATATAGGGAGAGAGACTGGACCGAATGGGATGATATTCACTAGTGTTTAGAAGAATGATGGGGGCCTCAGGTAAACTTGTAAGATTCTAACAGGATAAGGCTGGGTAGATGCAGGAAGGATATTCTTGATGCCCGAGGAACCAAGAACCAACCTTCATAGTCTAAGGTAAGGGTTTTAGGACAGAGATGATTTTGTCACCCAGAGAGAGGTGAGTCTGCGAATTTCTCTGCCAGAGAAAACATTTGCAGCTAAAACATTGGAGGCTTTTAAAAATGAGTCAGGTAGCGTTCTTAGACTAAAGCGATAAAAGCTGGGGGAAAGCCTGGAACAGGGTACTGAGATGGATAAATCAACCATGATCATACTGAATAGTAGAGCTGACTTGAAAGGGCTGAATGTTCTACTCCTGCTCCCGTATTCAATGTTTCTATATGTTCCTATAACAAATGTCATTTGAATCAATTCTCTCAAACATTGAGTTTGAGTGATTGGAATATGTTTCTGTGCAGCCATAGAGCATCCAAACATTACATCAAATAAAATATGAAAGTATATTCAGTTTGTGACCTTCAAGTATAGCAGAGTTTTGGGACTTCCTTTCCCCACTAATTTAAAATAGTTAATAGCTCTGGATTGGTAAAAATACTTCCATTTAATTATTTTCGTAGTGGCTGGGACCTGAACTATTATCTTCTTCTTCCACAGCTGCAACTCCTGTTGTAAGTGTGACAGTGACTCCAGACAAGAAACTGAGACCTGTTAACTATAACGTGACCTTCATTATAAATAGTCCAGGATTTGAACAAATTCAGTCAAACTCCATATTAGGAGCCATGAAAATTGGAAACATGGTGAGGAAGAAATGTAAGAAATTTTTGGCATTAACTTCTTGGTAATATCTTGTGATCTGCATCTAATGCATGTTTATTATTTTCTTACAGCTAAATCGCCTATTTAAAAATAGCAGAATTAAAGCGACATTCTCACGTTGTTCAGTACATATACTCAGGTAAAAATTACCAGCGATCGTTGAATTTGAACCTTTATCTGCTTGAATCTTATTTCTATAATATAGAGCTTAATGTAAATTTCACATCTAGCCAGAATGTTCGAAATGCATTACTGAAAATAAATTTGCACACAGATACACAGGCTTGGAATTTTTGAAATCCTGACAGTCATTATTTCAGTATTGTTTGGTGTTGCACATGGGTATACTACGTGCAGTATGCTTGGAACCCTCTGAAAGTTTCCACAAATTGGAGACTTTGGACGATTCCATTGAAATTAAGTAAAACAATTACTCAGGAAATGTTGGCCTATTAAATACACAGTCTAACTCCTGAAGAACTACTTAACATGCCCTATACTTGTCTCACACACCCCCAACTACACCTCTGCCAGACCATTTACAACCCCAGACCTGACCGCATTGAACTGATCCCCTTTCCCGTCCAATAGGGGAACTGGAGACCTGATCTGCACCTGAAACCCCTGCCAGGCCTGCTCGATTGCTGCCACTGGACCCAAACCCGTGATGTCCCCCGGTGCACTGGACCCCCAAACCTGCCAATGTTTACCAGCACCACCATCAAACCAAAATCCACCACCAGATCAGACCTACAACTTGGACGTGACTCCTGCCCTCCCTCTTTCCGCATCATGACTTCTCCCACTCATTCCAATTTACCCTAAGCACTACAGTGGTAAGGTCCTCTTGCACCCTGGAATCTTACATACCTTAATCCCTTCCCACATGCCATCCGACCCCCTACCTAGTAGGCAGTCTGCCCAGTTTCCAACTTGTTTTCTTGGCATCCTATCCATCTGTCATCATAGCACCTGCAGCCTATCTCTTATGCAGCTCTCACCCTACTTACCTGGCACCCTTTCCACCCAGCAGCCTACCCTCAAACAACATTTTTGTAACTCATTCATGAGATGAGGATTTCTCTGGCTAGGCCAGCAATTATTTATTGCCCATCCCTAATTGCCCAGAGGGCAGTTAAGAGTCAACCAGATTGCTGTGGGTCTGGAGTCACATGAGGGCCATAAGCACATGTGGTTAAGATACTAGTGAACTAGAGGAGTTTTTCCTGACAATATCCTACTTATATGGCACCTTACTCCCTATCCACCTGGAACCCTCCCACCTGGCACTTTACTTATCCGGCACACATCCCTCTACCCAACTGGCACCTCACCCTTCAGCATCATCACCCTACAGTTACCTTATGTACTTATCTATTGTCAGAAACTATCAAAGTAATTGGCTGGATTGTTAAACTTCAGAATATGGCAGCTTTCTGGTGTAAAAGAGGGGCACACCACCCACGCCCTTCACCTCCTCCAGAACTTCCAATTCCCAGGTCCCCAACACCTCATTTTTACTATGGACGTCCAGTCCCTGTACACCTGTATTCCCCATGCAGATGGCCTAAAGGCCCTCCGCTTCTTTCTGTCCCGCAGAACGGACCAATCCCCCTCCACCGACACCCTCATCCGCCTAGCCGAACTCGTCCTCACCCTCAACAACTTTTCTTTCAATTCCTCCCACTTCCTACAAACAAAGGGGGTGGCCATGGGTACCCGCATGGGCCCAAGCTATGCCTGCCTCTTTGTAGGTTACGTGGAACAATCCCTCTTCCGCACCTACACTGGCCCTAAACCCCACCTCTTCCTCCGTTACATTGACGACTGCATCGGCGCCGCCTCGTGCTCCCACAAGGAGCTCGAACAGTTCATCCAATTCACCAACACCTTCCACCCCAACCTGAAGTTCACCTGGACCATCTCCAACACTTCTCTCTCCTTCCTGGACCTCTCTGTCTCCATCTCGGGCAACCACCTAGAGACAGATGTCCATTTCAAGCCCACTGACTCCCACAGCTACCTGGAATACACCTCCTCCCACCCACCCTCCTGCAAAAATGCCATCCCCTATTCCCAATTCCTTCGCCTCCGCCGCATCTGCTTCCAGGATGAGACATTCCAATCCCGCACATCTCAAATGTCCTCATTCTTCAAGGACCGCAACTTCCCCCCCCCACAGTGGTCGAGAACGCCCTCGACCGTGTCTCCCGCATTTCCCGGAACACATCCCTCACGCCCCGTCCCCGCAACAATAACCAAAAAAGAATCCCCCTCGTCCTCACATACCACCCCACCAACCTCCGGATCTAACGCATCATCCTCCGACACTTCCGCCATCTGCAATCAGACCCCACCACCAAAGACATTTTTCCCTCCCCACCCTTATCTGCCTTCCGGAGGGACCACTCCATCCGCGACTCCCTTGTCCGCTCCACACTCCCCTCCAGCCCCACCACACCCGGCACTTTTCCTTGTAACCGCAGGAAGTGCTACACCTGCCCCCACACCTCCTCCCTCACGCCAATCCCAGGCCCCAAGAAGACTTTCCACATCAGGCAGAGGTTCACCTGCACATCTGCCAATGTGGTATACTGCATCCGCTGTACCCGTTGTGGCTTCCTCTACATCGGGGAAACCAAGCGGAGGCTTGGGGACCGCTTTGCAGAACACCTGTGCTCAGTTCGGAACAAACAACTGCACCTCCCAGTCGCGAACCATTTCAACTCCCCCTCCCATTCCTCAGATGACATGTCCATCCTTGGCCTCCTGCAATGCCACAGTGATGCCACCCGAAGGCTGCAGGAACAGCAAATCATATTCAGCCTGGGAACCCTGCAGCCCAATGGCATCAAAGTGGATTTCACAAGCTTCAAAATCTCCCCTCCCCCAACCGCATCCCAAAACCTGCCCAGCTCATCTCCACCTCCCTAACCTGTTTTTCCTCTCACCTCAAGCCACACCCCCATCTCCTATCTACTAACATCATCCCGCCCCCTTGACCTGTCCGTCCTCCCTGGACTGACCTATCTCCTCCCTACCCCCCTACCTACACTCACCTTTACTGGCTCCATCCCCGCCTCTTCGACTTGTCTGCCTCCTCTCCACCTATCCTCTCCTCTATCCATCCTCTATCCACCTCCCCCTCTCTCCCTATTTATTTCAGAACCCTCTTCCCCTCCCCCATTTCTGATGAAGGGTTTAGGCCCGAAACGTCAAGTTTTCCTGCTCCTATGATGTTGCTTGACCTGCTGTGTTCATCCAGCCCCATGCCTGTTATCACAGTTGGCCTTCCTTTTACTGCTGTGTGCTGTAAAAGAACTATCAGAATGGAAATATAGCTCTGCATCTCTAAAAGGATCCATGACAGGATTGTTTGCCAGTAATGCGAAGCTCCTTCATTTCGCAAAAGAGAAGGAGCAGCATGACAATCTTTGTAAGACTTCCATTCTTTGAGATATCTGGAGCATTTATTCCAGAGTGGATCACTTAGATTTGGCCATCAATCTGTTTTGTTTTAATGATCATATTAACTACATTGCTTCAAAGTAGTTCCTGCTAAAATTGTACTTCTTTTGCTTTTCTGCAGTATGATCAATGGTGACAGAAGCAGAGTGACAGCAGTCTGTGCATTCAAGCCTTATCCTGAAATTCAACACGTTGACAGAGTACTTGTGTATCATGTGTTTGAAAACAAAACCAAAGACATTTCTAACTTGGGACCCTATACATTGGATAGTGACAGCCTCTATGTAAATGGTACCTATCTCATTGTCTTTAGAGTAACTCCCAGTACATTGTTTGTCATTGTGTATGCATCGTACTACCAATATGGCTAACATCTGACCTACACAGCCCCTAATTATTTTTTAGGAGTGTGGACTTCTGAGGTCTGTGCAGTGCATTGAGTTCTGCAGAATATTCTGCAGCCATTCAGAGATACTCCGGACTCTGGCATCAGGCAGGAAACATGCTAATCTGAAACTGCTTTTGAGGCTTGCCTGGTCCTTTAAAAATTGAAACCCCAATCCCCCACTCACACTGTAAAACCAAGTTGCCTGTGGTGCCATGGACTCAGCATAGGCTGCACTTCCCAGAGAAACTGTAATGCTCATCAGTATTTAGAACTGGAACTGTTTAGAGATTTGGATTCCTGCACTACTTTTATGATCTTCTATGACTTTGTGGCAGTTACCCATTTCCATTCTGCCTTCAGAAAGCCGGGAGTGACAGCTTCTATAAAAAATTCTATCAACGTAGCTCTTAGTATTCCACAGTGACTGCAGCTGAACTCCAGCTCCAAGTGTCAGATTGGAGTTGCTGTAGCTGAACAGACTTCATGCATGACTGGCAGTTGTGATCTAGAGTTTCTGTGGAACAAAGCGTGTATTTTAGAGAATCTCAGTGAGCTGAGAATTTAAGGAAAATGCTTGCCAACTACTACAGATAAAGAAAATAATTAAAAAAAACTTTCTCCCTCTGCTCTGAATTTCCAATTTCATTAAATTCCTGACTTTGGCATGGTATTAATCATGTACTCAATCACTCTGGTTGTCCTTTTCTGCAACTGCTTCCCATTCAATAGTCACAAATCAAAGTATTCTTGCTATTAAAAGATTCAAAAACAGGTTATGAATTACTACCATTATTGTTTTTGTTTTATTTTACTTTATATACATAAGTGATCTGTGTTATTTGTATTAATGATATTATCTTCTTCAATTTCTAGATTATCATGAAACACTCCCACTCATCAGTAAGTATGTTTGTTACTTTAATTGCTGGGAAAGTATTCCTCATTCAGTACATTGTTGAAAATCAAAGAACACTGTTTGCTACTGGACTTGGGTTCAACAAAATCGTTGATCCAATTTTAAGAAATCTTGAACAATTATTGCAATGAATATAATTTCTGCTTACTCTGAGGAGTCTGCCAGACTTATTATTGTTGCACGATGGCTCAGTGAATGCTTTGTAGTTACTTATAACCTTGTCAGAATAGCTACAATTTGAAAGTAACATACAGATGCAGAATTATCAATACAAACTGGTGAAATGCTCTTGAATAGTAATTCCTAACTTCCCAATGGTAAAATGTTGTCAGACAAAGTTTATGAATTCTTATTAGATCCCCTTACTCTACATATTCAGGACTCACCCGCAGAGACGATTGTCCTTGATGTGGAGCTTGGAGTGAAGTTCTTGGTATCATACTGTTGTCCTTATTCAGGGTCGGTTTGACAGTAATCTACAAAGCATAACAAAAAGAGCACTTGCTTTCCTCTTTAATTTATTTTTCTATCTGTAATGGAGGTGAATAGGACCTAAAGTGCAGCAACATTTTGTCTTTAATCAGTGTCTGTCTTGCTTTCTAGCGGAACCACCAATCGTACCTGAAACAAATAATCCAATTCAGAGCCAGAGACCATCCAGTTTTAATGTTACTTTCACCATTGATAACTTGCCGCTTATAGAGCAGCTAGATGATGAAAAATCAGAACTATACAAGTCTGCATCAAATACTATTACTCATAAGGTATTCCAGGAAAACTAAAATTATTAAAATGCCTTGGTTATCATTTACTATATTCCGCCCACTGAACTCTGAACATATTTATATTGCAGCTGAATGAACTATATCGCGGCAGCAAGATAAAAGCAGCATTTTCAAAATGTACTGTTGGCTCTTTAAGGTAAGTAATGTCACTTAATAAGTAGCTGCATAGTGTTCAAAGAAAATATATTTTCTATTGAGCTTCAAACATTATGTGTGAAACAAGTTTGAATAATTTTATTAGTAATATTTAGTTCCATTGTTTATTATGTAACGGATTGTTCACAGAGTTGGTGTCATCTACCTTGTTTTGAAAATGCTTTTGTTGCCAAATTTGAGCATTTAAGAGGTAAATACAGTGGGTCCTAACTGTTGGAAGAGTTTCCATAATTGGAAGAGTTTACAAATTGTGCACTGTGATACCTTGATTAGGTGCTGAATATTCTGAATTTGTCAAATGGTTAAATTTGATGGAGCTCATAAATTATTTCCTGCAGACATAATTCTAGAAAAGCAGGAAAAAATAAATATTTTTAAATACATAAAAAATTATTACAAGAAATGTCATTGACTTCTAATGATAATCAATGTTATTACAACAAATAGTTAACAAAGACTTTTTTGATTGCCAGTGAAACAACCAGTCAGAAGACCAAAGTGTATGCAACGTGCACTTTCAACAATAATTCTGCTGCAGGGAAAGTCGATAGAGTTATTGCATACCATCAGTTCAGTTACAACACAATGAACATCACTACCTTGGAACCTTATTCTCTGGACCCGAACAGTCTCTATGTAGATGGTATGAATTATTGGGGATATCTTATAAAATACTGTACCAAGTGCCTAAGGTGACGGGGAAAGTGGGTCAGATAATCTGTACTCAGATGCTCATGGTATCTATAGATAGAATTCCCCTTAACTTGAGCTTGTCTAAAGGGGCTATGGCACAACAGTGTTATATTTGGCTCTAATATTAGGCTCGAGCACCTACGTGTATTGAAATCTGGAAACCTTGAAGAGAGAAAAGGGTACAGCTGCATCGCCAATCACTCCCAGCACAGCCTGTGTTCCACCTAGTGCTGGGAATGGGTAAGAGCATAGGCGTTCCCATTTTATGCTGGCAGCATCACAAATTAATCAGCTGTTCTGGCTAACTTAATGCACAACTTTATTTGTCCTCAATATAGACTTTATTCATGCAGCTCTCTTCAAGAGGGGCAATGAGTGGAAGCCAGCCAAATCACACTCTATCCTTGTATGCTCTTTAGCCTCCTGGTGACCAAGCAGCCAGGCATGAGTTTGGCTCCTACTTGACTACACACCACAGTCAGGCAATGAAGAGGCACCACAAATTTTGCATGCTGCTTACTTCAACAAGACACGGCACAAGAGAGATGGGAATTTTAATTAAGTGCTCCATGATCATTTCAGACCAATGATTTATCCCCAGTAACTTATCACAGGCTCAAGGCTTTATCTGGCTTTGTTGCATTACGCATGAAACATTTCATAGATTGAATAAGTGCCAGTTGATTACAATGTGCTATTTCATTTTCAGATTACCATGAATCAACACCTACAATTAGTGAGTCTTTTTTTATTATTTTAATTTGTTAGAATTCCTATTCTATCATCTCACATTTACTCTTTATTATTTCAACAATGATTCATTTCTAAGTGGTACTACAGTGATCTGAATTCAATATAATAATTACTATGTTCATATTCCATGCTAAGCAATTATTCACTTGGAAACAAAACATGATAAGTTCAATTAAATGTTGTAAGATACAGTTTATGTTTCTGGTCCCTTTTATTTATTATGAATTTTCTGTAGTACAAAAAGGACTGTAAAATAGATAAATAACATAATATATTCGTTGTTAAATCATATAATTCTCTTTCCTTCTAGCACAAGCACCAAATCAGAACCAAGAGTCTGGATTTAATGTGACCTTCACAATAATAAATTTGCCATACATGGAAGAATTACATGTCAACACATCACGTTTGTACAGATCAGCATCAACTATCATTACTTATAAGGTATGCCATCAAGTTGACATTTATTCAAATGAAAATCTGATAATGTATTATTTTCTTGTTGTAACATACAATGTTTTCCTTGCAGCTGAATACCATGTTTGATGACAGTGATATAAAAACTGCATTTACAGACTGCAGAGTAATTTCCCTAAGGTAAGAGGTCTTTATATCTTATCCAAATATTTTAATTGTATCATTAAATCACAGAAGCTTCAGTGCATCCTCAGTCAAGTTGTCAAGTTATATCCATTCTGAATTTATCTGCCTGTATATAGCTTCCCTGCTCTTTCAGAGCATCATTTAACAATTTTCCTTTTCTGGTCCACGTCTCTGTATCTGTTAAATGTCATGATTTTTTTCACCTTTCATGTTTATTTATGATAGGACCACATACTTTTTTGCGTCAAAATGCTATCACAGAAATCTTTAAATGGATGTCTCCTTTAGTTTCTGGTTCATCAAACAATTGAAATAATTTGTCACTATTTACCATATGAACCTTTTGAACACCAGCGTGAAAAGTTACTGTTTCATCTCTGGGAAGATTTTTTTTTAACTTGCTGCCTGAGCAATAAACTGGCATTGTCAACCATTGATTATGGAATTGCCTACACTTCATCCTATTAAAATTAATGGCGATAGGAATGAAACAGAATAAAAACAGTTTACAAACTGAAATGTTAACTTTATGCCACAGAACATGATTAATTCAATTTCACATTCTGGGGATAAACCTATTATCTGCAGTTAACACCTTTTAACACGAATGCACAAATTTATTAACTTCATAGTTAATTGCTATCTGAGGAACAGTTTGATTGTACAGTGAGCACAATACATTCTACGTTGTCACTAGCCATTTGTGCCATGGCTGATCCTGACAAATGGTGAACGTTCTGTCCATTTGTTTTGTGATCTCAGTGAATCCATGAATCTTCAAGTAGGTATTCTTTTTAAGAGTGGAATTAAAAAATGCTTGCACAGTCTTACCCACAGTGGAGAATTTAGCTGGTGAATCACTTGCACTGGCCATTGGTGGGTTCTGGCAGCATTTCTGCTGCATTTCAAAAACATAATAATATAAGGCAAACATTCTGCAAACAGAATCCTACAGGCAGATTGATGGGACTGGGCTGCCACAGTAATATGGTGGGGAGGGAAGGTGCCTGCAGCCTCTGAAACAGAAAAGGAAAGTTCTGGGGTGAGGTTTATGAAGGGAGGGAGAGTGGTGGCCAGCTCAGTGAAGCAGGGTCCCAGGCTGGCATTGATAGACCAGAGGAAGATTGCTTGCCTTCGTCTCCCAAAATAAAAGCTTATTTTGTGAGCCATTTTTCAGCTGGATGGAAAGGGTTTAACCCACTTATGCAGCCCTTCTGGTTTCCCAGTGTTATGCCACATAGCTTCCAAACCTTCACATTCCCGACCAGGATCACTGGATGAATCCTCCTATGGAAGCGTTCCTAATTTTTCAATTCTATGTTCGCCATCTAGTTCATGAAAACAGTGGGCTTTTAATGCTGCTATCCCAATCAGAAGCTCTGGAAGGTTGTTATCCACATCATTAAAGGCAGGAGCTTTTGAGTTAGGTCTGGTTCATGAGGGCACTTCAATATGGAGGCTTGCATGCCAGAAATCAAATGAAAATATTCAGCTAGTCTGAGCAGGTACTTACAGATGGAGGGAAGACTCCACTTTCCAATTGGTTTTGGGTCATGATTGTAGTCTTTTGTGCACACAGTCCACTCTGGGGAGCAAGGTACATTAGATCTAATGGCTTCCTGGCATGCCAAGGGAGACGACCTCTATGAAGGTGGTGGCATTTATATGCTGCAGGAAGCTAAGTACATGTGAAGGCCACAGATTTAACTCCAATTCAGTTTTAACTAATAGGCTTCCTGCTTCCCTGGAGTAGACAGCCAATTAGACTTAGGTCACCCCTGGGAATATCAGCTAGGAAACCATCACAAAAAAAGCACGACCTATCTTCTAAGCCTGCCATCACAGTAGCAGGAAAATTATTTCTAGGTGCCTGCGAGGTATAAGGCCTCAAAATCTCACACACTTTATGAACTTTAATTTTGCTTGTTTTTTAAATGATGTGTTTTCCATCCTTTTAAAAGTTACATTTCAGTAAATACCAGTATTCAGTTGAACTCAACCTCTATTGCACTTCAGCATTCAGTTACAAGGTTCATTAGTTGATTTGTTATTTCACCTTTGGCAGTGGGACAAGCAACCAGATGACCAAAGTGTATGCAATCTGTAGCTTCAACAATAACTCTGCTGCAGAGCAAGTTGATAGAGTTACTGTATACCATCAGTTCAATTACAACACAAAGAACATCACTACATTGAGACCTTATTTTCTGGACAGGAACAGTCTCTATGTGAATGGTATGTACTACCATGTTATTTTACATTGTACTGAATAAACAGCACAAGAATTTAATTAGGGACTTGTTTCTACGCGGGTGTCGGCCAGATGATCTGCATTCTAATATAGACAATATTGCAGTATTAGTGATCAATGGAATTCCTTTGAATTCAGCTTTGCACTGGAAATGTGGCACTGCCTTGCTGTCTTGTGTACCCATGATGTAGAGGTGCCGGTGTTGGACTGGGGCGCACAAATTCAGAATTCACACAACACCAGATTGTAGTCCAACAGGCTTATTGGAATCTGCCTGCCTGATTGTCATGACAGCACAGCACTGACACTGACTTTATGAACACTTGATACTCTTGGTCTAACATTCTTGGTCACCTGCAGAGACTTATCATCTGACACTCCATTCACACCAGTTGTATGATCTTTTCATCTCTGTACCCTTGATCTCTTTGCCTTTAAAGTCTGTGTCTGTGCGCCCTGCTGTCCCACTGCACCTGACAAAGGGGGCTACGCTCTGAAAGCTTGTGTGATTCCAAATAAACCTGTTGGACTATGACCTGGTGTTGTGTGACTTCTGATCTGTGTACCACCATTTCTCATACATTTTCTGGCTTCAATAAGATTATTGTTCAAGAAACATGGTACATTTCATACTATATTCAGGAAAAGACCAATTGATTGAATTACATTGTTCTTTTCAGATTACCATGAATCCACACCTCCAAATGGTAAGTGTGATGGTTTCTGTTCCGTCCATTTGTCAACAATTCTGGGTGACCATGTAAATTGTCCTTTTGACTAAAATAAGAAAATGTCTGGCTTTTCTCATTAAATTAAAAATTCCTTGGTTAATTCTAGCAAACACTGTTTTAAACAGTTCAAAAGTTAACATTTCAAGCTGATATGTCCAGTTAAATGTCGCAAATATTGCTTTCATTTTGCATGACTTGTATAATAAATGAAACTATAAAATAGATCAGCAATGCAGTTGCATTATTTATTCCATAATATCACTCTGTGTTTATCGCAGGAGCACCAAATCAGGAACCCGGGTTTAACGTTACCTTCATTGTTACCAATTTGCCATTCATAGAATTATTACATGACAACACATCACAGCTCTACCAATCAGCATCATCCAAGATTGCCCATGAGGTATACCATCAGAAAGATATTATTAAAATTAACTACTGAACATATATATTTTGAATTTTTGCAACAGTGAAAATGTCTTTCTTGCAGCTCAATGTAATGTTCAGAAAGAGTGATATAAGCAGTGCATTTGCAGACTGCAGAGTAATGTCCTTAAGGTAAGAATGATTCAATATTGTCCCCAATTATCAGTTTTTCTTTAAATCTGGAACTTCAGTTTAGAATAATTCATTTGGCTTTTCATTCCTAAGCTTCAATCCTCAAGGCTGTCAATCTTATTTCATTTCATTAAATCTGTCAGTGAATTTCAACAGTTTTCCTTTTTAAATGAAAATTCAGTTTCTGTTAAATGCCTATGGGCAATTGATGTCAATGCAGTTTGTGGCACTACTTCCTTTTGTCTAATAGGTTTCCAAGTCGAAATAGTTCTGCAAGATGCTTCCTTCATGCTGTTAGGGATAATTGTACATTGATGTCTCTCTCACATTAACGATTAACTGATCAAATGAAAATTGTTTTAATTTACTCTTTCAACTTTTTTGGAACATTTGATACATTGACAAATAGATATTGGTTGTTTTTGGACAGTCAAAATGAATAACTCTAGATTCCTATATCTTCACATTCTACTGCAAGCTAATACTGTAGCACTGATTGTAATCAATCAATTACACGTTTCTGCTAATAAATGTGAATTCACTTGCAAATTTTGTAATTTAAAGGTTACGCTCAAATCTGAGTATTATGTATTTTAATTTAATTTATAGGATGGCCTTGATGTATAAATTGGAGAAATAACCTTAGCCTTGCAAATTCAGAACATTTAAGTAATTATTGAGGTGTGGCAACATAAAGTTAGTCACTGACTGGACGTTGTTATCTAAGTCGTTGCACAAACCTTCCAAAAACTGTCACATTCACAGCATTATGTTCCATGTAAATTAGGTGAAAATATTTTTCCTTATTTTTAAAAGTCATTACTTCAAAAAAAATCTCTTCAGACATTTAAAGAATGAATTGATAAATTCTACTGGGAAGCAATGTATACTTGATCATCTCCAATGTTAGCTCACAATTCTATTATACATTTCTTTAATTGTATTATGTTTATCTTTCACAGTGCTACAAACAGTCAGAGGACAAAAGTTTATGCAGTTTGTTCGTTTAAGAATAAGTCTGCTACAGAACAAGTTGATCGAGTCACTGCGTACCACCAGTTCAATTACAACACAGAAAACATCACTAAACTGGGAGTTTATTCAGTGGACAGATCCAGTCTCAATGTAAATGGTATGAAAAGCCTGCTTGTTTTATGTAATATTGTAATGAACAGTCTAAAATCTCATTGAGACCTATGCTGTTTGGGCTGAATGTGGGCTGGCTAAAATGTTTGCCAATAGTGCGGTACGATCATTGAATGTGATTGCCTCGAATTCAGCTACAGTATGGCAATGTGACATAGTAATGTAATGTAGTGTCGCATTAAGTGTTCACACTGCCTCCAACTGCAAGATAGCATCAAAGGAATTATGTATTTTATATTCGCTTCAGAAATTTGCCAATTGATGAAAATACCCTATTCTGTTTCAGACTACCATGAATCAATGCCTGTATCCAGTGAGTATGACTGTTTCAGTTTGTTTTTTATGTTAAAACTTCTATAGTCACTCATGGCCTGCAGTCTCCATTATTTTATCAGTATTTACTTTTCTTTTTAATTCTATACCTGCACAATTGATCCGATAATGTACTGGATTCAAACGGTCAATGGTAATGCCACCTTTTCACACTGAGCAATGATTGACATGTAAATATGAATGTTGATATTTCAACGAAATGTTGCAAGTATTTCTTGTGTTTCACATGACATGCCTGTGGCACAAATGGAATTGTAAAATAGATCAGCAATGGTAGCCACATTATTTATTTCACAACCTAATTCTCTATTTTTCTAGCACAAATGCCAATTCAGCAGCCATCTCCACGTGGGTTTAATGTGACCTTCACTGTCACCAGTTTGCCATTTGTAGAATCTTTTTCTGACAGCACGTCAAAGCTGTACCAATCAGCATCAACTATTCTCGCTTATGAGGTACATTATCAGAAAAATATTTCTTAAAATTAATTACTGATCATTTATAGTTTCATTTTTTGAAATACTGCAAACATATCTCTTTCAGCTCAACTTACTGTACAGTAAGAGTGATATAAGCACTGAATTTACAAACTGCAAAGTAATGTCCTTAAGGTAAGAGTTATTTTGTATCATCCTCTATCTTCAGGCTTTCTTGGAATATTTGAGCTTCTGCTCAAAATGCCTCCACTTGACTCTCATACAATTTCCAAAGCTATCAATCTGTTTTACATACAGACATTCAAATTAGGGAAAGAAGTAGATCTTTCAGCCCAGTTTCCATTCAATAAAATCATGGCTGATCTATTTGTGTTCTGAATTCGACTTTCTCATCTATCTCAGACAACCTTTTATATTCTTGCTGAACAAGAAACTATCTCCACCATAAAAATATTTAATGACCCTGCTTGCATTGTGTTCTGATGCAGACTGTTCCAAAGTCGCTCAGCCCAATGAGAGAAACAACTTTTCCTCATCACTGTTCTAAAAGGATGACCCCTAATGTTAAAGCAATGTCACCTAGTTCTGGACTCACCCACACGAGGGAACTTCCATTCCATGTTCAGGATCTATACTCTTCAATCGAATCACGCAAAGATGATCTCGAAAACAAACCCAGCCTCGTTCCTTATAAGACAACCCACTGTCTCCAGGAATCACTCCAGTAAAGCTCCTCAGAACCATCTCCAATGCATTTATATCCTTCCTTTAATAAAGAGGCTAAAATTGCACACTGTTTTCAAGATGTGGTCTCACCATTGTCCATTGTTTAATGGAAGCAGTCTCCTTACTTTTGTGTTCAATTCCTTTCATAATAAAGAATGGCATTCCATTTCTAAATCACTTGCTATACCTGCATGTAAACCTTTTGAGGCTCGTGTAGTAGAACACACCTTGATCTCTCTGTATCTTGGAATTCTGCAGTTGTTCTCCATTTAATGAATAGACTGCCTCTTCTTTATTTTTCCTATCAAAATGAACAACTTCACAATTCCCCACATTGTATTACATCTGGCAGATATTTGCCCATTCACCTAAACTATCTGCATTGGACTGCTTCATTTGATCTATTAACTTCACAACATACTTTGCTGCCTATAATTTAACTTCACTGAACATATCCAGTAAGATCTAAACAGAAACAATAACAAGAATTGCTAGAGAAGCTCAGCACATCTGGCAGCATCTGTGGAGAAAAAAGAGTTAATATTTCAAGTTCAGTTTGAAGAAGTGTGACAGGATTTGAAACGTTTCATTCTGTTTTCTCTCCACAAACGCTGTCGGACCTGCTGAGGTTCTCCAGCACTTTCCTGTTTTTGTTTTCAACATGCACAGTTCTCTGTTTTGTTTTAAGTATTCCATTTCAAATGGTTATCTCATTTTTCATTAAAAAACGACTGATTGCCATTTGTGACATTACTTCCTTTGTCACAATTAGTTTCCCTACAAAATATTTCTACAGGCTGCTTCTTTTATATTTTGTGCTATTTCTAGATTGATGATTACCCCCACTTTAATGATTTATCAATTTTCTTCATTATTCATCTTCAACGCTTTAAAAACCTTTGAGACTTCCACCAAATAAAAAATTTATGTCTTTGGGCAGTCATTGCCAATACATCTAGATTCCTATATCTTCACGTTCTATATGCAATGTTGGTGTTCTGAATCATAGCATACCATTCAACTGATTGCACATTTTTATGGGTAATTACTTTCTTTTATTTGCAATCTTTCTTTTTTAAAAGTGGTAGAGAAAATTGCATATTATGTGTTTGAATGGCATTTAACAAGTGGTATTATTTCATAAAGTGATATATGTTGACCCTGTCATTGCATTCACTTAAACAATGATTAATAACTGGCATGTCACCGACAGGATTTTGCTACCTCAGTCATTTCACGAACCTTGCAAAAATGTCACAAGGGACAATGTTATGTTCTGTAAAAATGTTTTGAATATTTTGAAAGATATTGCTTCAGTAAAACCAATGGTTCAGACCATTGAAAATAAATATCAGCTGTTTTTGGACAGTCTTCACTGAAAAATCTAGATACCTGTTTCTTCACATTTTACTGCAAATAGTGACACGCTGTATTATGGAATGTGAATCAATTGAACATTTCTGCTGATAAATATTACTTCACTCAGAATTTCTGCTACTTAAAAGGTGCACATGACTTTGCATGTTACAAGTTTTAATGTCATTTATTGGATGATCTCAATGTATGAATGAGTGATATATTAGCCTTGTAGTTGTAGTGCATTTAAATCACAATTAATATCAGGCAACATAACCAGTCCATCACTGACAGGACTTTATTGTCTTAGTCATTATACAAATCTACCTAAAAAGTGTCAGAAGGAACATAATTATGTTCCATGTAAAATTGCAGAATATTTTGCTCCTTATTGTGAAAAGTTATTGCTTCAGGAGAAAAAAAAACTCTTCAGGTATTTAAATAATGAATTGATAATTTCTGGTGAAAAGCTTGGTATATTTGACCATCTCCAGTGTTATGTCACAATTCTATTACATGCTTCTTTAATTTTTTCATTCATTTTATCTTTCACCATTGGCAGTGCGACGACGAGTGAGATGACCAAAGCTTATGCAATTTGTTACTTCAACGATAAGTCTGCTGCAGAACAAATTGATCGAGTTACTGTGTACCACCAGTTCAATTACAGCACAGAAAACATCACTAAGCTGGGAATTTATTCATTGGACAGAACCAGTCTCTATGTAAATGGTATGAATGGCAAGCTTATTTCACATTATACTTTAAAGAACAATCTAAAACCCCTACGATCATAGGGAATGTGGGGTGTCTAATCAGTATTCCAAGAGTGTGGAAGTATCTTTGAATGGAATTCACCTTCCACATTGACAATGTTATGATCAGTCTCTAATTGAGGTTCCACACTTTGTTACAATTCTGGACAGGACACTCCCAAATAGTTATGTTCCTAGATAAGGAGATATTATTTGGCTCCTCTTATTTCAACCCATCTCTTGTTTGGTCTTAACCAGATTAATTTAAAGGAACACTTCTCTGATGGATGCCTTTTCCAAATCTAAATGTATTTATGTTTCAAAGGAGTCAAATTAACCAGGCTTTCTTGATTTAAAGACTAGTTAAATCAATGAGCCACTAACCGCGTGGAAAAATAGTAATATGTGGCACAAATTCACACAGTTTACAAAACTGAGTATAAAGATAACAGTTGAAAACATACACAATTCTGATGAAGGGTCTAGGCCTGAAACGTCAAGCTTTCCTGCTCCTATGATGCTGCTTGGCCTGCTGTGTTCATCCAGCTCCACACCTGGTTATCCCACAATTCTGTCTCTGGGTTCCATGAAGGGTAGATGGTGGAACATTGTCACCATTAAGCTAAATGATACCATGAACACTGGCAGTTGATTTCAAGATTCTTCGCTCTCCAGTTATGTCAAGCCTTTGTCCTGTTTTCTTCTTGATGATAATTTCACTGGTTTGTTTGCCTTCCAGTATTCACAGTCAGTGAGGTCTTTCCTCTCCCTCTGTATATAATGGCTGTCCCCAAGCTGTGACCTTCACACTAGCACATCAGTCCTCTGATACACACAATCCAGAGGGTGCTGTATATTTTTTGCATATTCCTGATGTGGAGGTGCCAGTGTTGGAGTGGGATGGACAAAGTCACAGTCACACCACACCAGGATATAATCCAACAGGTTTATTTGAAATCACAAGCTTTTACACTGCTGCCCCTTGGTCAGGTGAAGTGAAGACACTCAGGCACAGAATTTACAATCAGAGAGATCAAAAGATCATACAAATGGAGTGAGTGGAGTGTTGACAGGCCGAATAATAAGTCTCTGCAGGTGACCAAGAGTGTCAGACAGTGTGAGTAAAATGTCAACAGCTGAATAACAAGTGAAGGGATGACCTATAGTCCGATTAATTGAGGCACAGAGATAATTACAAAAAAAATTAGAAATAAGGCGGTGCTAGAGACAAATCAAATGACTGGAATAACATGATAGGTAAAAGAGTTGCATGCCAGGGGTCTAACCAAAGTAACAGGTGATTCAAAACTGTACAACTAATTTAGGTAGAGAGATCATAACAAGTTGTCAAGGTCATCAAGCAGTGCGCCGAAATCTTGTGATTTCAAATAAACCTGTTGGACTATAACCTGGTGTCATGTAACTTCTGACTTTGTATATTCCTGGAAGAGTAAAGCACAAACACTTTGGGACATAATCTGAAAGAGATGGCATTCTGCTGAGAGGTCAGCCCCTCTTTTACTCTTCCTTTTAAGTCTCTCTGTTCAAAGTTCCCTGATATTCTATAGGTGTGACACTTCATGGTTCACAGTTGGATTTTCCAGAAAGCCAATGAACTTACATCCACAGTCATCCTTTGACTTTATGTCTTCTTTTAAAAGCCACATGTTGTAATTAAAATTCAATATGTCCATAAATAATTCTGGGTTGTGATACCTTGATATGATGCTGTAAATTTCACAGTAATTTTCATCAAGTGCTCACACCTTTCCTGCCTTCATTAAGATTATTGTACCAGAAACATGAAGCACTTTGCATTCTTTCCAGATTTCCAACTGACTACATTACACTTCTATTTTCAGGCTATCATGAATCAATATCTCCAACTAGTGAGTATGATTGTTTCCGTTGACATTGTTTGTTAATACTTCTGTATTTGCACTCGCCACTCAGCTTTGATTGTTTTCATCAAAGTGTTTTCTGTTTTTATATTATTTCTATATTATGCTGCATCCAACTGATCAATTCCAACACTAACTTTTCACACTGAGCACTGGATGCACAAATATGAATTTTGAGATTTCAGTTATATGTTGCAAATATTTCTTTTTGTTTTGCATGACATGTACACAGCATATATTAGAGCTGTAATAAAGATCAGCAATGGAATAACATTGATCATCCCAGTACTTAAATCTTTATATTTCCAGTGGATGCACCAAATCACGACCAATCTCCACCTGAGTTAAACGTGACTTTCATTGTAACCAATTTGCCATTCATGGAATCATTACATGACCATACATCACCACTGTATAAATCAGCATCATCGATTATTACTTATGAGGTACATCATCGGAATGATATTTATACAAATTAATCGCTGATCCTTTATATTTTCCTTTTCTTTAAATACTGAAAACATCTTTCTTTCAGCTGAACTTAATGTACGGTAAGAGTGATATAAGCTCTGAGTTTACAGACTGTAAAGTAATCTCCTTAAGGTAAGAGTCTTTTTATGGTCCTCAGTCTTCAGATTTTAATTAAATCCTTGAGGTTCAAGCTTATAACAGCTCCATTTGGCTCTTCATCCCTCTGCTAGTATTATTTGAAAAGCTGTCACTGTCAGGTTATTTCACTGAATGTCCCCAATAGGTTTGAACAATATTCTGCTTCAAACAATTATCTCAGTTTTCTTAAACAAAAATTATTGCTATTTGTGACATTACTACCCATTGTCTCATCTAATTTCGCTTCAGACTATTTCTGCAAACAGCTTCACTTGTGTTTCTATAATATTCCTACATTGAAGCTCCGCTTTCTAATGATTCGCCAATGAATAGAAATTATTCAGCATTATTCACCCTTCCATTCTTCAATATCTTTTTGATAAATCCATCAAATAAAATTGTATAATTTTGCACAGTCACTGCTGTTATATTAATATTCCTATATCTTTAATTTCTATGTATAATTATTTATGTTGTATATCACAGAATGAGATTCAATTGATTGTACTTTTCTGCATTTTTAAAATTTGCTTCTTCATCTTTTATAAATATAGACAAACTTGTACATTATGTACATGAAATTTGTTTAACAGATGGCAATATCATACAAATCAATACACCACAATGACCCTGTAGTTACAGTACATTTAAACAACTATTAATAACTGGCAACATGACTTGTCTGTTACTGACAGGATTTTGTAATTTCAGTACTTGCATAAACCTTCCAAAACTTCCATGGCATTTTGTACTGTATAAAATTATTGAATATTCTGTTTCTTTTTTACAGCTATTGCTTCCATTGTTTAAAGAATGAATTAATAAATTATGGCGGGAAGCAATATGCATTTGAACAACTCCAATGTTACTTCACCATTCATTCAGATGTTTCTTTAATTGTCATGACTATTTTCCCCTTTGGCAGTGCTGCAAGCAATCAGAAGACCAAAGTGTTTGCAAATTGTTCCTTCAACAATATATCTGCTGGACAAGTCAATAGAGTTACTGCATATCATCAGTTCAATTCCAACACACAGAACATCACTCAATTGGGACCTTATTCTTTGGACAAAAACAGTCTCTATGTAAATGGTATGAATTGCCTGGTTATTTTACATCATACTGAAGAAACCACTTTTGAAATGTATTGGAGACCTGTGTCAAAGGGACACTTCTATATTGCTCTGTTGGTAGGGTTTAGTTTAGCTCAGTTGCTTGGATGGCTGGTTTGTGATGCAGTAGTAGCATCAACAGTGTGAATTCAATTCCTGCATTGGCTGAGTTACCATGAAGGATTCTCCTTCTCAATCTCTCCCCTCACCTGGCATTGTGACCCTCAGGTTAAACCAGAGACTGACCCTGCGGTCTCATAAGACTGTGCCAAACTTTACCTTTGATATAATTGAATGGAGTTCCTTTGAATTTAGTTCACCTTCTATGAGTGTAACAATACTTATCCTCTTATTTATTTCGACTTCACTAAATTTATTTGTACTCAAACCTGACACACTTTGTATTGTATTCAGAATAGTGTCAAAAACTCAATACCAATGTATTAAATTACACTGTTTTGTTTTCAGGCTACCAGGAAACAACGGTTTCAAATGGTGAGTATGATTTTTGCCTGTTCCCTTTGTCAGTGTTGGATAATCTATACTCCCAGTTTGTCACAACAATTAAGAAACTTGACACCATCCCTCAATGACAAAACAGCCCACTTGATTGTCACATTGGCCTTAAATATAATTCCTCAAGAATTGATATACACTGGCAGCAGAGTTTATGATCTACAAGATGTGCTGCAGTAGCTCACCAAAGCTCCTTCAAGACCACCTTCCAAACCTGTGACATTCACCAACCAGAAGGGCAAAGGCAGCAGATGCTGGGGAATGCCAATACCTACAATTTCTCCTCCAAGCCACACGCCAATCCTGACAGAACTACATCACTGTTCCTTCACTGTCACTGGGTCAAAATCATGGCACTTCTATCCCATTAGCACTGTGGATGTACCTACACCATCTGGAATGTGTCAAGGGAAGGTTTATCACCACCTTTATAAGGGCAGTTCAGGGTCGGTAACAAATGTTCACCAGGCTAATAATAGCCACATCCTGCGAAAGAATAAAACAACTTTCCCATTATATTTATCATTTTTACAAACTTCTTATGGTTTTCCTCATTGTTCCATAATTATCTAGAATATCATAAGGAAATCTAGTACTCATTTTTCCATAACAAGTTATGTTTGTTTCTTTTGTTAGTGCTTAATTAAGTCTAATTGCTTAATGTGTAGATTGTTGGTGGGATGATGGTAATGTCACTGAAATAGTAAAAGTATAAAAAGACCATCTACTTCACCTATGTCTTTTTGGAAGACAAATTGCTGGCCTGACCCAATCCATTATACTTTGAGTCCAGACTCTCAACAATGTGATTGACTTTTAACTGCTTTCTGAAATGGTTGAGCAAGCCATTAGATTCAGAAGTAATTTAGGATCAGTGTTCAAAATCCATAGGGATGGCTGGAGAATTGTCCCTCAGAAATGGCCAAAATGTCCCAGAAATAAGAATCCTGGGGATGACCAAGCAGATAAAGATTTTCCCTAACATTGTACTGAGAAACACTGAAACGAGTTGCAACGCTGCTCACAGACTGCTTCTACTCAATTCAATTGTGAGCCTATCAGGAGCAGGAGAAAAACAGCCTGTGATTGGACGAGCAGCAAGAAGGTGAGCAGCGATGGTGAACAAGACTGCTGAGGCTGGATGGAACATGCATCTGCAGGTCAAGGCCATGGGTTGGGGGATGGCATGAGTCTACAGGGTGAAGTTGCTGCAGGGGGAAGGTCATGTATCTATAAATTGAGGCTACAGATGGGGAAGCTAATCTTGAGATCAAGGCCAAGGGAGGTTGAGTCTGCAGGGCAAGGTCGGGTATGGGGTGTTGAGGCAGGAAGCAGCTAATTTACTGGGTGAGGACAGAAGTGACAGTCTGCCAGGTGGGGTGGGAAATGGGTGGCTAGGAAGGGGATGGCAGGAGAAGGCTGCAAAGTGAGAGGGAATGTTGGGGAGAAGCCAATGGCTGTGAGATGGGAGAGGAAAGAAGGCCATCAACAAAGGCACCTGGGGGCTAGGAAAACTTGTATTCACAGATAACGAATTCCTTGCAACTCAATCTGCTTTTTGTGTAGTGTGTGTCAGTAACTAAAAAGAAACCTTTTGTTGCTCATTTATGGTTGCTGTCTGATGTCAATTTACATACTAAGGTGTCATTGTAACTCAAGTCTGTCTTGTGTGTTGTGGCTTTAAGTTTAATGGAGATTTGATGGTTATTGTGAAATTGATGAATTCATCACATTGTTCTTCTGTGAATCCAAACACCCCATCTATCAGCTCATATACAGAAGGTAATGTTGCTACATGGCTGCATCTCACCGAATGAAGGAGTTAGTGAGAATGCAAAATAGCCCTCATGAGATCTCCAGACAAGAGCTCAAGAAATTTTTTTTTGACCCTTGAGTTGTTGCTTAGAAAGGACACATTTTGGTGAATCTTTTTGTTCTGCACTTATCAGGACAATTCACAAGAATACTAATTCAAGGTATGACCAACATTTATACAGCATGAGAGGACAATACTGATTGGTTCGCAAGTGGACCCTGATTGGCAGATATGTTGCTATGGCACTGACATACAAACACATAAAATGCTCATATATTACCAAATGACTATTTTGACTCTTGTTTGGGAATGGGTAACAAATGCTGGTATTCCCAGTGATGCACTCATCCCATAATTTGTTTTTTTTTTTCCGAAAATCCTGGCTTAATTTAAGAAAATGTTTTGTTTTCTCATTAATTTTATATTTCCCCAGTTAGTCATGTAACTGGTTCCACTGAGAAATCCTAAAACACAATGTTTTTCATGCTAAGTAATCATTCTGACAGAATTAATTTTGACACTTGCATCTAAGTGTTGTTTTGGTTTGAATGACTTGTCTATAGCGTGATTGAAACTGAAAATATATTATTATAGCTCCATTGTTTGTTTTATTATATAATTCTGTATATTTCTATTCAAAGCACCAATGCTGAACCAGCCTCCAACTGAGTTTAATGTGACATTCACTGTAACTAGTTTGCCATTCATGGAATCTTTACATGACCACACATCATCACTGTACCAATCAGCATCAACTGTTATTACTCATAAGGTACATCATCAGAACAATATTTATTCAAATGATTTGCTGATCATTCATATTTTCATCTTTTGAAACAATGACAATTTATTTCTTACAGCTGAACACCTTGTACAACGAAAGTGAAATTAGTCCTGAGTTTATTGACTGCAAGGTGATCTCCTTAAGGTAAGAGATCTTCTGTATAATCTACATCATTCAAACTAATCAATATTTTCACGTACGTGCCACCATTCTCTGCACAAGGAAGCACTGTTTTCATTTCACTGATCTTGTCCAGCATCATTTTATTATTTCCATTTCAGTTATTCTCTCATTTTTCTTAGAATATCTGATTTTTCCATTTGAGGCATCTTTTCGTATAATCTGCTGGCTGTCTAGTTCACAATGTTACTTCAAATCTGTTTTATTTATGTGTCTTCATCTTCCAAACGTGTAGCTTCTTTTGCAATGATCCAACAAACTAATCAAAATTATTTACTCTTCAAAACGTTTCAAAGCTTCTGCCAAGTAAAAAGATTGTGATTTGGGCAGTCACAGCTGATCAATTTAGATTCTAATTTATTCTATTCTAATATATTAATCTAATATGATTTCTAGATTTTGTGAATGATTATATTCCATATTAGAGAAAGTGATTCAGTTGTTTGTATGTATCTGGTGATAATTTCTATTTGTGTCTCCATCCTTTAAGAGTTATGCACAAATTTAATGTATTTCATAGCCAGATGTCACTTAAAAAATAGTCTTCTAGTACAAATTAAGTTTAGAACTTTGTCTTGTCATCACAGCACACATCTTTTTACTTGACAGAAATTTTTGAAGTTTTGAAAATGTTTGAAGAGTAAATAATGACAAATAATTTCTATTGGCTTGGTGGATCATTGCAGAGGAAGCTGCATTATTAGACTTGATGATGTAACCACCTTTTGAAGTCAGCACAGAAGTTGTCTCATTGAATACATCAACCTTCCAATAAGTTTTCACATAGAATTGCATTGTTTTCTATTCTATTCTGATTTGATGAAATATACATTCATATCGGCTTCAGTGTTATTTCAACTCGTGTTACATATTTCTTTAATTATTATTCTTGTATTCTTTGGCAGTGCTACAAGCAATCAATTGACCAAAGTGTATGCAATCTGTTCTTTCACCAATGATTCTGATGCAGAACAAATTGATCGAGTTATTGCATACCAGCAGTTCAATTACAGCACCATAAACATCACTACCCTGGGACCTTATTCTCTGGATAGTAACAGTCTCTTTGTAAATGGTATGAACATTTAATGCTTGTTTTTCGGATGTGAAGATGGCAAGGCCAGTGTTTATTGTCCAATCTTTATAAAACTGTCGAGTTATGTTACATCATATTTCAAAACCACTCGAGAATCTCCCGTGTGCAGTTGTGTTCACAGAGAGTATGGTTTATATTTTGTATATATTCTGATATGGTAGTGCTGTTTTGAAATGGAATGTGCACTGAGTTCAATCTTTCTACAGAGAATTCGGCACTGCATTGTTCTTTTTTATACTAGATCAAATGCTCCTCAGCATTCAAAATTGTTTTTGCACAAAGCATATGAAACATTTTAGGGGAACATAAAAGGAAAGTTTCCATTGTGTTCGATAGTGTATCTGAAGGAGTTCATGTCACATTAAATGCTTTACAATTTGAAGGTGTCTCCAATTCATTGGGAGGAGGCAATTGCAGCCTGCACAAGTGTCTCAGATGAACTTGTCTATTCTCCATAGCTCCTGATAATCTTCATAATTATGCCTGGCATGTTAATGTAAACTGTACCTATTGGTATCAGGCAATACATCTCGGTATGTAAAGCAAGTGTTTCTTCTGTTTATACTCATCTGCAGTCTATCCTCTAACAATGATAGTGAGATAGGTCCTAAACTCAATTTAGACAGAGGAGCTTGGTGGCATTGGACTACTCATACCAGAATACAACAACTTCTGATTGACTAATTTAACTCTGATATACTATTCTCTTACAGGCTATCATGAGCCCACCACTCAAATCAGTGAGTATGATTTTAGTAATTTTGCTCATTACTTCTCCGGAATACATTATAATATTTTTAACATCTAGTGATTTATTTCAGTTTACAAGTTATTTCAGGTGGGAATACATAGTTCTTCACATGTAAATTGCAGTAATTCAACATATACATTGTTTTTTTTTCTATGTGAAATGTTCAAAGAAACTTATCTCCAGTTTTTCAAAATGATTTCAGTGGAAACCTATGATTCAGTTAAAGTTGTTTCGCTGAAAATCACTGTTTTCAGTAATGTAACTACAACTTAAACAATTATAGTGACTGGAAAATTTAAATGACCTGACAATGAGACTGCAGATGTCCTCTTTCTTTCATGATCTTGACATCTTAGTTGCCCCATGTCATTATCACATCTCACATAATTATAAAATACATCTATCTAGCTATGGGACAAATTACAATAGATGGCCATTTCGTTATTTCTTACATAACCTTCACAAAATGACTATAAACTCCCAGAAAGTGTTACAGAGATGGAAACAATGCATGAACAGGAGCTGCATGTCATTATTGAGGCCACACACCTGGCAGAACTTTGTTACCAGGCACACCATTGGAAGTGGCTCAATGTAAACGTATTACCGCAGAGTGTGAAGGTGGAAAGTCACCACCTGGGTGCAAAGGCACATTCTTACCTCACTGCCTCCCCAAGCAGGAGACTCAGTACCTCAGCAGTACAGCTATCTGTCCCAGAAGATGTGGACAAGCATCTTCTGTATCTTTGTGCAAACTCCAGCAGAGGCATCAAAGGGGTCCACCAGTACCATAACATGGCAGCCATCAGCTGGTTTATGACCAACATTTGACCCCTGTGGGATAGCACTCGCAGCAGTCATGTCCAGCACCCTTGGTGAGTACTGAGTTTGGTTTCTGGTTCTTGCCAGTTCACTAGCTAGGATTCCACAACAGGGCTGAAATGGAGTAGAGGAGATGGGTGGTAATCCGAGCAAAATGTATGAGCTGTTCAGGCTGGCAATTCAACCAGCACTGACTGACAAATTCCATCTGACTGTGTTCTCTCAGTCCTTAATCAAACAAAGCTCATACCCTGTGTTTCTTTAACAACATAATCAACCAACCATAAACAGAAGTTACTTGCTTAAGCAATGTACGTGATGGCATGGAAATTAGGAAATGCACTCAAACAGCAGATTCATAGAGTTAGTTATCTAATGTCTATATCACCTAATGTTCGGAGTATTTCACAGCCTTTTGGCACCATTCTGTAGTGGTTCCCTTTCCAGGTTTATAGCTTGGCTGGATTGAAAAACGGCTAAATGTAAGCTCGTTCTTCCCTCATATCACATCTCAATTGTATCATGTTTAGATTTTTAATGACTCATATGTATAGATAATTCATTAGGATTTATTAAACAATCTTATACAGATTTTTTCTTTAATCCAAATGTAAATTATTTACAATATGTAACTGATTGCTACTAGGATGCCGAGAAAATAGCCCAATCCAATATTGGTTCGGGTGTCTTTCAAGCATTCTTTGTTAACACGTCAGTCCTCAAAATTTTCTTGGTGCGCCTGTTTTACAGTCAGTTTGTATCCCTTAATATAACTGAAGAATGAAGGGCTTATGTGACACAGTGGTCACTATCTCTGAGGCAGGAGGCCTGGGTTCAAACTCCATCTCCTCTAGAGATGTGCAATAAGGTCTCTGAACAGTTCTAAGGAAGGGCCACTGGACATGAAGGATTAACTCTGATTTCTATCCACAGATGCTGCCAGACCTTTTCCAGCAATTTTTGTTCAGTTAACATCTCTGAACAGGTTGATTAGAACATACCTGTAACAAGAGAAAGTTGCTAACATGCAAAGTATTAAAAGCCATGCAGTTTTAAGAAAGCATTGTTTCTGTAGCAGTACCAATGATTCAGTTTGAAGGTAGAAACTCGTGAGAGTCAAAATTTTGAAATGTGGAAATTCTCTAAGTTTAGAAAGCAGTGATTTTTTTGCAATGTTTACACAATGCTAAAATGGTCACAAAATGGCTTCAAATTGTCTTGGTTTTGTTTCTATTGGAAAATATAAAGAATAAAGCAAATAGATCTGCAACAAAACTACCAGTGTACTTAATTTTGTGTTTGCTATCTATCCAGATGAACCACCAATCATGCTTGTGACACAAAATCCAGTTGAGGATCAGAAACCTTTGTGTTTCAATGTGTCTTTCGCCATCACAAACCTACCACTCAATCCAGCCCTATTTGATACCGGTTCACCATTGCATATGTCTGCATCAAGTACTATTGTTGAGCAGGTATATCTAAATAAGCCAAAAGAATATTTTTTGAAAAAAAAGCACCTTATGTAATGTCAACATCTTATTAAATCATGATTTCTTTGCAGCTCAATGACTTGTATCGCAACAGCAATATAAATGCAGCATTCTTACAATGTGCAATCACTTCTTTAAGGTAAGAAATCTTTTTTAACTGTTGCAGATTTAGTTGCAAATTGACGACTATGTAGAGTTTAGCTCTTTTTGTATCTTTTAGCTTGTTGCTGACATATCTCAAGAGCTTCTCACATAAGCAACATTTTATTTTAAATGAATAATGGAATAAGAAGCTTTTTATTTAGTGAATGTATCAATGTTGAATTGTATGATTCTTTCCCATACTGCTGTTATTCAACACTGCTCTTTAAGAAAGTCTGTTTATAAAAAAGAAAATCACAAATACTTTTAGATATTTATGGTTATGAAATAATTATTTTTTAAAAATGAAAACAATATTCACATAATTCCCTTTAAAAATGTAACTTCATAATGTAAATATGGATCAGTGAAAATAAACATTTCTCATGTTATGCGATTGTATGAGTCATTGTTATCAGTCAAGGTGATTACTTCAGGACTGCTGCAGTTATGCATAATCACACGATGACTAAAGTTAATAAAAACAAGGAAAATGCTGGAAATGCTCAGTAAAACTGGATTTTAATGAAAAGATATTTATCTGAACCACTAATTTTGCATATCTTCCCAGGTGCTATTAGATCTACATTTTCTGTTTTTAGATCAGATTTCTAGTTTCCTTCAAATTTGTTTTTGGGAGTAGGGTTGATGTCTTTGATTGCATCATTTCAAAAGTGGGGTCATAACGTGTTTTAAGAATTATTCTATTCTGGGGAATATCGATGAGGGATGTCGAATGTGTTTATTGACCTGACTTTTTAAATTCAGCCTATATAGGAATAAACATTCATTTGACTGGTATATGGTATTTTAGGAATTATCACAAAAGTTTTTTAGGATATATTTACCTGATCAAATCCTGTCACCAAACCATCATCAAGGAGTGGAAATACATTCTGATGGTAGAACATTAATTTCCATTGGCCTGTGTGTCCATTAGCTGGGTTTGAATTTGAAGTCAGTCCAATGTGGTTGACTTATACCTCAAAATAAATGCAAACACAGTCTGAAACTTCCAGATTGGTTTCATATCTTTAAAACTTCAACTTGCTTCAATGCTTCCTGTTGCTGATAATTGACAGTGACCAATTGGAATGACCCCAGCTGGTCTCGAGGCAAGATATTGTTGTTACCTTTACTGGGTCAATCTCCTAATATCCTTTCCTGAAAGAATCTCAAGGTAAAATATTATGCAAACACTTGACCCTCTCATCTGTTGTCCAGATTTTTCATACAACTTAACTGTAACAAGCAATTATTGACAAGCATGATTGAAATGTAATTGCACCCTTTATTCAAAAGCAGTAATAATTTAAGCCTTCTTTTAGACATTTGTGATATGCATGTTAAGGTTAAAGGTATGTAATTCATTTAAATTCATTAATTGAAGTATGTGTGAAGATTAATATTATTACTTATGAACTGTGATTATGATTATTTTTGTTTCTGGCAGTGCTACAAATGAGATTTACGTTAAAGTGCAAGTTGCTTGTGCTTTCAAAAATGGTCCTCAGAAAGTTGATGAAGTTACTGTGAAGCAGGCATTCCAAGAAAGAACAAACAATACCTCAACTCTAACGACGTACACAATTGAGAGCAACAGTCTCTTGATAACTGGTATCTGACTCTTGACTATTTCCTTCAATCTCTGTCTTAGCAAATGTCCTTCATTTATTTCAATCAGACTATCTGAATCATAAGGAACTTCAGCTGACATAACTTGTGCTAGCTATTTTCATTTACTTCAAGTCACTCATCAAACCATATTTTTAACCTGCAAACAAATAAGTCTTTTCGTTGCTAAATTACAACATTTATTCATTTAAGAAATTAACTAAATATATTTGTAATTTTTCATTACAATTCCAAAGGCCAGCATTTTGAGGAGAGCCCATTGTTCCACTAGTCTGTATGAATGATTGCCAACTATTGACTTATCGACCATTGGATCATTACAACCTTTTATTAGATTAAATACACTGTTAGGTTGCTGCATTTAAAAAGAAATCTTATGTTTTTTGATGGAGCAGGTGTTAGCGTTTGTGATTGCAGTTTCTTCTCAGAGAATAGAATCATAGAACCCTTACAGTGTGGAAACAGGCCCTTCAGCCCAACAAGTCCACACTGACCCTCAGGGCATCCCATCCAGACCTATCCCCCTATTACTCACCTAATCTACATATCCCTGAACACTATGGGCAATTTAGCATGGCCAATCCACCCAGCCTGCACATCTTTGGACTGTGGAGGGAAACCGGAGCACCCGGATGAAACTCATGCAGACACAGGGAGAATGTGCAAACTCCACACAGACACTCACCTGGGGGTGGAATTGAACCTGGGTCCCTGGCACTGTGAGGGACCAGTGCTAACCACTGAGTCACTCATTTCAAGGCAGCCAGTATATAAATAGCACGTATTCAGTGGTTATGGTTAGGTGGAGAAAAATGTTTATTTTATTCCAACCTAACCATTAGTCCTACATTAACATATAATATCCAGAAACTCAGGTTATGTTCTGGGGTTCAAATCCTGCCACGACAGAAGGTGGAACTTGAATTCAATAAAAAAAATCCGAAATTAAGAAGCTACTGATCACCATGAAATCATTGTCGATTGTTGGAAAAACCCATCTGGTTCACACATGTCCTTCAGGGAAGAAAATCTGCCATCCTCACCTGGTCAGGCCTACATGACTCCAGACCCACAGCAATGAGGTTGACTCTCAATTGTCCTCTGAACTGGCCTAGCGAGCCACTCAGTTGTACCAATCACTACAAAGTCTCAAAGAGATTAAACCGGACAGATTAACTGGCATTGACCTATGCGTCGGAAAAGGCAATGGCAGAATAGCCCTGCCAACTCTGCAAAGTCCTCCTCACTAACATCTAGGCAGTTAGCGCCAAAATTGGGAGAGCTGTCTCACAGACTAGTAAAGCAACAGCCTGACATAGTCATACTCACAGAATCATACCTTACAGGCAATGTCCCAGACACCAACATCACCATCCCTGGATATGTCCTGTCTCACCGGCAGGACAGACCCAGCAGAGGGGGCAGCACAGTGGTATACAGTCGGGAGGAAGTTGCTGTGGGAGTCCTTCGCATTGACGCCAGACCCCATGAAGTCTCATGGTATCAGGTTAAACATGGGCAAAGAAACCTGCTGCTGATAGCCACACCGGCCTCTGTCAGCTGATGCATCAGTACTCCTCCATGCTGAACAACACTTGGAGGAGGCAGTGAGGATGGCAAGGGCACAAAATGTGCTCTGGGTGGGGTTTTCAATATTTACCACCAAGAGTGGCTTGGCAACAACATGACTGATCAAGCTGTTTGGGTCTTAAAGGGCATTGCTGCTAGACTGGGTCTGCAGCAGGTGGTGAGGGAACCAACAAGAAGGAAAAACATACTTGACCTCATCCTTACTAATTGCCAGCTGCAGTTGCATCTGTCCATGACAGTATCAGTAAGAGTGACCATCGCACAGTCCTTGTGGAGATGAAGTCCCGCCTTCACATTGAGAACAACCTCCATCGTGTTATGTGGCACTATCACCGTGTTAAATGGGAAAGACTTCGCACAGATCTAGCAACTCAAGACTGGGCATCCATGTGGTGCTGTGGGCCATCACCAGCAGCAGACTTGTACTCCAGCACAATTTATAACCTCATGGTCTGGCATATCCCCTACTTAACCATCACCATCAATGGTTCAATGGAGAGTGCAGGAAGGCGTGCCAGGAGCAGCACCAGGCATACCTGAAAATGTGATGTCAACCTGGTGAAGCTAGGAATACTTGGGCAAATAACTCACCTCCTGACTCCTCAAAGCCTGTCTGCCATCTACAAGGCACAAGTCAGGAGTGTGATAGAATACACCCCACTTGCCTGAATGGATGCAGCCCCAATAACACTCAAAAAACCTGACGCCATCCAGGACAAAGCAGCCCGCTTGATTGGCACTACACCCACAAGCATCCACTCCCTCCACCACTGATGCTCAGTAGCAGCAGTGTGTACTATCTACAAGATGCACTGCATAAATTCACCAAAGATCCTCAGACTGCACCTTCCAAACCCATGACCACTTCCATCTAGAAGGACAAGGGCAGCAAATATATGGGAACACCACCACCTTCAAGTTCCCCTCCAAGCCACTCACCGTCCTGACTTGGAAATATATTGCCGCTACTTCACTGTCGCTGGGTCAACATCCTGGAATTCCCTCCTTAGGAGCATTGTGGGTCAAACTACAGCAGGTGGACTGCAGCGGCTCAAGAAGGCAGCTCACCACCACCTTCTCAAGGGCAACTAGGGATGGGCAATAAATGCTGGCCAACAGGCGACGCTCACATCCCACAAAATGAATTTTAAAAAATCCCTGCTCCAACTTTATATTTATAATTTCCCTGAGAGGAATTGTCAATTTGACACCAATTTGGAGTAGTTTACAGTTATATCTATTAAGAAATTGATTTACATAGTCCAAAATTTATTTTTAAAAGATGAGCAGAAAGCAGAAGATTTTTATCATATAATTTAAAGGCAGAGCTCTAAAATGAAAGACCTGTCTGTAAACTCCATCTCATTTTCTTGTTAATACAGGTAGTTAAATTAACACAACTGTAATTTTATTGTTATCAGTTTGCAGATACCTAAGTGAAACAATTGTTACATGTTATCAGTAATACTTAATCTTGAAAATTCTCGTTAACAATTTATATCCCTTCACCATCTCACTCGACAGCTTTGGTATCTTAAATGATATATACTCTCAAAACCTGTCCTAAGTGGCATTATTCAAAGTGAATTTTGGGGACTGGATGTTGAAAGGCAACAGCAGAAGCCACCACAGTTAGATCCAAAGATAGTAGGAACTGCCGATGCTGGGGAATCTGAGATAACAAGATGTAGAGCTGGATGAACACAGCAGGCCAAGCAGCATCAGAGGAGCAAGAAGGCTGACGTTTCGGGCCGAGACCCTTCTTCAGAAAATTTAGAATAGGCCTTCCTCTTGTTTGCCTGCTTGAAAATCTTGAAGTAACTGGAAATTACATAATTCGTTAACATGTACTCATGTTCAATTTTAGAGTCTTTTACAAATGCTTGGGTTGCAGAACTGTAGAAAACAAGTTTCTAATTGAACCTTAATTTTTTTAATCCTTATTTGTTAACTTGTCTATAACTTTATTTAACAAATCTTTAAAACGTTTAAGTATAAATGACTCCAACAGTTCTTGATTTGCTTCATTTTCCAACTGGCCACAAGTAAAATTTAAATTGTATCAGAGATAAAAAGGTACTGCAGATGCTGGAGAATCCGAGATAACAAGCATGGGGCTGGATGAACACAGCAGGTCAAGCAGCATCATAGGAGCAGGAAAACTTGACGTTTCGGGCCTAAACCCTTCATCAGAAATCAGATTTCTGATG
>JAHRHZ010000274.1:21681236-21716649 GCA_024137785.1 Ginglymostoma cirratum
GATTTCTGATGAAGGGTTTAGGCCCGAAACGTCAAGTTTTCCTGCTCCTATGATGCTGCTTGACCTGCTGTGTTCATCCAGCCCCATGCTTGTTATCTCAGTAAAATTTAAATACAGTCTTTCCAGTCAATTACAATTATTTCTGCATGAATTCTGGACAATATTAAAAATGCACTTTCTTTTTAGGTTGTGAGCAACTGAAAACCACTGTGGAACCTGCTACACCGGTAGATCGAGAGCTGCCAGTAATTTCAACGAAACAAGGAGATCTCACCTTTGAAGTTAACTTCACAGTAATAAACCATAATTTTACCGACGGACTCCAAATTCCAACTTCCGCTGAATACAAACACATGACAAGCAATCTGATTAGAAATGTATGGACTTTAGTTTTTCATTAACTGCATAAACATTGAAATATTTATTTAAAATACCTGTATTTATTAAATAATGGTTTTCAGATAGCATGTTATTTGCATTTGATTTAGTGAATTGTTTATATCGGACTTTAAAATATTTTTCAATGTTACAAACAAAAGTTTAAACTATATTTTAAACTTGTTATTCTAAGTTACTAATTGTTGTTATATTACTTTATATGTTCTGAAAAGAGAAAACTTACATTTACTCTTATATTTCTTCAGCTCTCAAATTTATTTGAAAACAGCATGTTAAAGGACAGTTATAAATTTTGCCATATTACCAGTTTAAGGTAAGATTAAAAAAAATTGCTATTCTTATGCATGTTGAGTAAAACCACTTTGCTTAGTATAACCCACTACCAGAAATCTCATTATGGTCAGATCAAAAAAATTCACAGACCCAGCAGTGGGAATATGAGGCATAAAGAAAATGAAGTTAAAGTTAGAAAATTAAAAGCCACATATAGGAAGGGACCAAGACTTTAAAGTAGTACACTTTAATTAGTCAGATGTGAAAGAAGATCGAGTTTTAACTTCAATAGTTTGTCTGTTTGTTTAAAGTTTGTTTAATCCCTTCCTCAAAAGGCAATGGATGCAGAATCTTTAAATAAGGCAAAGGTAGATAGATTCTTGATTATCAAGAGAATGAATAATTCCTGAAGGTATGCAGGAATGTAGAGTCGAGGTCAAAATCACATTAGCCATGAACAGCACAGAGCGTTTAGTTTATTCAACAGGATAATCACAATAAAAATGTCCAGAATATGAAGTATCATAAACTGCTAGAAGTGAAGCACGAACGAAGTAAAAGAAGTTTAATCCAAAGTTTCTGGAGTTCAGGATGGCAAAGGTCAAATTTTTTGCTGGATCGGGGCAAGTCGTTTGGGAGAAAGCTTCTATTGAGACAACAAGGTGTAGAGCTGGATGAACACAGCAGGCCAAGCAACATCAGAGGAGCAGGAAGGCTGATGTTTCGGGTCTGGACCCAGCTTCATAAGTTCCCTTTTGACCTGGCCATAAAAATTCTGAGAGAGCAGCAGGCACATTTGTTATCCAAGTGATAAATTAATTTCATTCCTTTTATAAAATGGCGAGCTGAGAGCCTTTGGCCTGAGGTTTCCTTTTAAGAAGGTGTCAAATGTTTATTAAGGAAAAGTGGTTGGTTTCAACAAGGTTCGTGCCTCATTTTCTGTTGGTGAATGATGTAAACTATTTAAGTTTGTTGTTAAGATGCTTCCAAGAGTTTTGAAAGAAGGCAGTAAGGTTAAATCCAGCAATTACAGACCAATCAATTTAACTTCTGTGATGAGGATCTTCTAGAAGTAATTATTCAGGATCTGAAGTCACATGGAAAAGGCTGAGTTGATTAGGAAGAGCCAACATGGGTTTCTGAAAGGGCAATTGTGTTTAAGTAACTTGTTGGAATTCTTTGAAGATGTACAGTTGTGTACAGTTTAGGTCACCCGTTATAGGAAGAACATTGTTAAACTGGAAAGTGTGCAAAGAAGATTTACAAGGATGTTGCCAGGACAAGTAGGCCTGAGTTATTGGGAGAGGTTGGCCAGGATAGGGCTTTATTCCTTGAAATGTAGGAGAATGAGGGATGACGTTATTGAGGTGCATAAAATCATGAGGGGCACAGATAGGACGAATGCATATAGTCTTTTCCCAAGGATGGGGAATTGAAAACTAGATGACATAGGTTTAAGGTGAAAGAAGGAAGATTTAAGAAGGACCTGAGGGGCAACTTCATTACGCATTTTGCTAGGGAGAACAATGAAAGACAATACAAATTAGGAGGTGATAACTCACTCAGAGATAGTAAGAACTGCCGATGGTGGAGTCAGGGATAACACAGTGTGGAGCTGGATGAGCACAGCAGGCCAGGCAGCATCAGAAGAGCAGGAAAGTTGACATTTCGGGTCGGGAGGGTCCCGAACATCAACTTTCTTGCTCCTCTGATGCTGACTGGCCTGCTGTATTCCTCCAGCTCCACACTGTATTATCACAAAATAGGAAGTGCAGTTCTAATGTGGGTTGGATGGAGGGAGATGCAGGAACAGAGGGACCTGGGTGTTTTGTCCACAGATCATTGAAATTGTCAGGACAGGCTGAGACAGTCATTAATGGATAATACGTGTTCTTGGCTTTATTAATTGGAGTGTAAAGTGCAACAGCAAGGAGGCGATGTTGAACTTGGGTAAGATACCTGTTAGGCCACAGTTGGAATATTGTGTACAGTACTGGGCACCACATTATAGGAAGGATGTGAACATATTGGAGAGAGAGCTGAAGAAATTTACAAGAATGGCTCGAAGAATGTGAAATTGCAATATGCGAGGATAGACTGAAGGAGTTGAGATTGTTGTTCTTGGAGAAAAGAAGTCTATGAGGAGATCTCATAGATATTTTCAAAATTAAAGGGATAAATAGCGTAAATAGGGAGAAACTGTTCCTGCATTTAAAAGGATCAAGAACTAGAAGGCACACATTTACAAAATTTACAAAAGAAACAAATGTGACATGTGAAAAACATTTTCACGCTGCTGGTAGTTAGGGTATGGAATGCACTGCCTAGATTTGTGGTGGGGGCAGGTTCAAGTGAGCCATTCAAGAGTGCATTAGATTATTATTTAGACAGAAATAATGTGCAAGGATATGAAGATTAACAGTAGATAATGACGCATACTTATAATTGATTTGATTGATTTATTGTCACGCGTATCTAAGTACAGTGAAAAGCTTTGTTTACAAGCAGTACAGGCAGGTCATAGTGGCAAGGACATACAGATCATAGGGTAAAAAATGACTTGGACAGAGGCATACATATTACATCGCACAGGGTGGATGCTAGGCAAGCTCACATTAGCAAGATCAGCATTATTTGAGGTTAGTGACTCCATTCATCAGTCTAATGATGGTAGGGATGAAGTTGTTCTTGATCCAGCTGGTGTGTGTGTTCAAGCCTCTGTATCTTCTGCCTGATGGAAGAGGTTGTAGGAGAGCATTGCCGGTGTGCGATGGGTCTTTGCTGATGCTGTCTACCTTTCTGTGGCAACAAACCATATAAATGGAGTTCATGGATGGAAGATTGGCTTTCATGATGGCCTGGGCTGTGCACATAACCTCCAGTAGTTTCTTACGGTCCTGGGCAGAGCAGTTGCTATACTATGCCATTATGCTTTCTGTGGTGCATCTATAAAAGTTAGTGATGGACCTAGTAGACATGCCAACTTTCCTGAGCAGCCTGAGGAAGAAGAGGCGTTGTTGTGCCTTCTTGACCATTGCAGCTACATGGGAAATCGAGGACAGGTTGTCAGTTATCATCACTCCTAGGAACTTGAGGGTCTCCATTCTCTCAACCTCAGCTCCGTTGATGTAGATGGGGCGTGTTCTCCTCCTTTCTTTCCGATGTCAATGATCAGTTCTTTAATTTTGTTGACATTCAGAGAAAGGTTATTCTCATTGTACCATGTCACCGAGCCCTCTATCTCCTTTCTGTATTCTGACTCGTCATTGTTTGATATCTGTCCTACCGCAGTGGTGTAGTCAGCAAACTTGTAGATGGCCTTCATTTGGAATTTGGCAACACAGTTGTGGGTGTACAGGGAGTACAGTAGGGGAATGAGAACACATCCTTGAAGAACTGTTTGCAAACATGATGGATGTAATAGCCTCCTTGGTGCCTTTAAATTTGTCTTCTGGATCGCACTGCCTACATCTGTGACTGAACTCACCCCAACAGCCATCTGTCTAAGGTCTCCAGTTCCACCCCCAGTAGACATCGGACCCTCCTCTCCATCCTTTTTCTCACTGGCTGCATCCCTAAAGCCCTCAAAAAATTCTAGCACAGAGTGGGAATGTAATAAAAACAGCAACTGCTGGTCTGGCAGCATCTGTGGTGAGACAAACAGTGTCAACACTTTGAGTCCCATGACATTTCTAGGGATTGAAATGTGGGATTGAAAGAGAGAAATTTTTCTCTTTCCTTTTGAAACGCGAATAATAATTAAAATTTGAAACAACTTCCAGTAGGTACACACATGCAGTTAAATGTACATACTAGGAAGTGGCATGTGTGCACCTACTGGACATTGCTTTCCTGTCTACATGTCACAATTTAAAATTTCAATTTTCAATTTTTAATTATGGTACTTTCTGCTTGCATCAGCATTATTTTTACCAATCCAACTGTCTATATTAAACATATACATAAGCTGCATAAAAGACTTCATTCACGATATAATTAAGATTTTATTTCTATTTTAATTTTTGATCTGTTCCAACAGCCCAGGATCAATCAAAATTTCCACTTCTTGCTACTTTGATCCTTCAAAATCAACCAGACCAATCCTTGCAAAAGAATTGAGATCAGAATTTGACGCAGGAACAAATGGATCAAGATGGCTTGGCAGATCATTTCAACTTAGAAGTGATAGTGTATCAGTGGGTATGTGTCAATCCTTCATTGTTATTGTAAATTGATTCTCATATTGTATAGTGATTTTCATAAATAACAAATAGCCATTCTCGTAAACATAAGGGAGTGTAATTTTCTATTAAAGTTAATGGTGATGAATAAAGTTATACTGTGCCTTAAGGTGGGATAAATTAGAAATATTATATAAACTTTTTTTTGCATTTGCTCTGATGCTATCTCTAAAATATTGCATGGGAATTAAAGGATGTAATGCAACGTAACTCAGAGCATGTGAACATTTTCTAAAAATCCTCCAGTCTCAATTTGAACCCATGTTTAAAAGACCTCAGGAAGAATTTGTGATTATTCTTTATTCATTCATGGGATGAGGGCATCACTGGCTAGGCAGCATTTATTGCCCATCCTTAATTGCCCAGAGGGCAGTTGAAAGTCAACCACATTGCTGCAGGTCTGGAGTCAGATGGAGGCCATACCAGGTAAGGATGGCAGTTTACTTCCCTAAAGGGCATTACTGAACCAGATGGGTTTTTCAACAACAATTGGCAATAGCTTCATAGTTATCATTAGACTCTTAATTCCAGACATTTTATTGAATTCAAATTCCACCATCTACCATGGCAGGGTTTGAACCCAGTCCCGGGAAAGTTATCTGACTCTCAGGATTAATAGTCGAGTGATAATACGACTAGGCCATCACCTCCCCTTGTTAGCAGGGCTACACATAGTTTATACACAATGGATGCACCACCATGTTAATGCTTTAGCCTGTTCAAGGGAAAAGAAGCAAATGCAAGAAGAAAATAGGACAAGAGGTGTTCTGAGACTAAAGGAGGCAGCTCGACTTTTAAAGACTTGGTGGTATCAAAAGATACTGACAGTGCCACATAAACTTCAGTAAAAATTAGCATGAAAAATGCTGCTTCTGAGTAGGAATAAAATGAATACTGGTTTGTTGACTTCCTTGAAGTGAAATATATTGCCAAGCAGCACTTTCAAGATGATGGCATCCATGGAACCTAAAGTGATTAATCCATTCAAACCTGATTACTGGATCCTTTCAGGCTTCAGTTTGGAGGAATGATTTGAATCAGTATTTCTGCAGTTCAATACTGGATCACAGCAAAAACAAATTCCCTCATTCAGCATTCTTTATATTCTGTAATTCAAACTCTTTAAATTGGTAACAAAAATGGAATTGCAGTTTTGCTACAATACTAACAAGCTGATCATAACTTTGTCCTATATTAAACCCTCATCACTGTTTACCTTGTTCTTGAACATGCACTCTGGTCGCTGGATACCTAAAATCCATGACCACAATGTTAAAACAAGCCTTGTTCTCATTTTATAGTTTTTCATAATGTATGCCCAAAAATATTGAATATATTTTCTTTATGATTGAACATAAGCTATAATTGGAATATATTTATTGGTTATTCTCATTACTATTCTATATGCAATTGTATTTCTATGTTGTATTTATCTCCATGCAGAGGCTATGGCTCCTGTCTTCTCTGACCGATTTGAATTACCGTATTGGGCCATCATAGTTATTGTATTTGCCATCCTGCTTGCTCTGTTCCTCATTACAGTTTTAGGCCTTCTGGTGAGTATGTTCAGTTGCCCTAATGATATTGTATTACAAAGTTGAAGAAGAGCTAGCAAATTAAGGTGTGCAGGTTTGTTTTTCTTGCTTACTAATTGCAGAATTATTTCATAAAACTAAAGTTCTGTTAAATAGTTGAAGAAGCTATTTCATATATTTACACAGTACTTTTTCAATACAATTAACGGAAAAGATTATCTAAAACAACTCATAATTGCATTCAAAATCAATTATTTCTCAAATCTGTATCAGAGATGAAAGATGCAGTTGACCACCTCTATTCCAGAAATGTTAGCAAAAAATGGTTTTTCACAAACTTCATTTGCTATGCCAATGTCTTTTGTTATATTAAACATTACTTTTGCTACAAATGGTTCTTGTTGGCATCCCAATGCCCAGACTATGGAGAAATGAGTTAATGACTGTAGTATTGAGATAGTGGTGTGTATCATGATGTAATAGTGATATTAACAGTCATAGAGTCATACAGCACAGAAGCAGACCTTTCGGTCCAACCAGTCCATGCCAAACTTAATCTCAAACTAAACTAGTCCCACCTACCTGTTCCTGGCCCATATCCCTCCAAACCTTTCCTATTCTTGTACTTATCCAAATGTCTTTTAAACATTCTAATTGTACCCACATCCATCACTTCCTCAGGAAGTCCCTTCGACACATGAGCCACCCTCCATGCAAAAAAATTTGCACCGAGTCTTTTTTAAACCTCTCTCTTCTCAACTTAAAAATGTGCCCTTTTGTCTTGAAATCCCCCATCCTAGGGAAAAGATAACGACTATTAACTCTATCCATACCTCTCATTAGTCATGTGCAAGACTTTGAGAAGAATCATGGAATTGTCTATACAAGAAAGAGATGTATTGATGTACTATGTTGTAAATAATGGAATTTGAAGAAAGACACCTGAGTTTGGTCCAAATTGTTCATGGTTAACAGGAAACTTACCCAATCCAGAACAATCTATAAGTGACCTGAAGAAATCTAAATAGCATTCAAAATCAAATCAAACAAAAACTAGCAAAAAGAAACTCACAAACTCAGTAGAAGCAACTAAAGTCAAAGATTAGGAATGAAGGCAATGTTGGGGTGGAACAGTACAAATCACATGAAGCTGCAGAATATTGCCATGTTCGTATGCTGTTCTGGTCAGTTCCCCAGATAAATTGGATGATGCCAGCATCTCCAACCAAGAAAATTGTGCAAAGTGGTCTGGTGGCTAGGGATGCATGTATGCCATTTCCTGGCAGCTCCTGATTTCCGGCTATAGGAAGCACTGGATGCAGTCTCACTCTAACCTACAGATAAATTATGTCAGACAGATCAATGTCAGAAATTACAGGTGGACTGTAACAAGAAAAATAATCAAATAAAATCTAATAAAATCTTCAGCTCAAAATATTACATCAAATGGCCTTTCACAGTCTGCATTTCCTATTTTCTAGTTAATTTGTCTGAATGTGGCATTTTGTCTTGTGTATCCACAACCCTGACAAATTGTAATACTTCACGTATTACAACTTACAAATAAACATTGTGAAGCGTAGAAATTAGGGACAAGAGTTGACCATTCAATCCTTCCAGCCTGCTCTGCCATCCAATGTGATCATGGCTGATCCTCCATCTTAATGCCATTTTACCACTTTCTCCCCATACCCCTTGATGCCTTTCAAATCTAACATTCTTCTGTCTCTCTCTTAAATACATTCAGAAATTTAGCCTCCACAGCCTTTATGTGGGAGAGAATTCCTCAGTCCACGACTCTTTGAGTGAAGACATTTTTCCTCATCTCAGTCCTAAATGGTCCACCTGAGACTGTGTCCCTGATTCTAGACTCCGCAACCGGGAAAAACATCCTTCCTCCATCTCGCCTGTCCAACTTTGTTAGAATTTTGTATTTTTAAATCAGATCCCCTTTATTTTCCTAAAGTCGAGTGAATATAGGCTCAATTGAGCTGATCTCTCCTCATAGGACAAGCTTGCCATTCCAGGGATTAGCCTAGTGAACCTCTGATATACTCCTCTAATTGCAACTATATTCTCTGTTAGATAAGGAGACTAAAGCTATACCCAATATTCCAGATGTAGTCTCACCAAGGCCCTGTATAACTGCAGTAGGATATCCACACTTCTGAACTCAAATTCTCTTCCAAGGATAGTCACTATACCATTTGCCTTCCTAATTGCTTGCTGCTACTGTTTACTTCTAGATTGCCTTGTGCGTAAGGAACAGGTTTACTGGTTTCTACAACATGTTACAAGATCCGTTTGGAATCTACTATACACATCTGGAGGGAAAATAGTGGTTCTGTGGCAATTCAACATTATAACGATGACTAATAAGAGATGAGCAGATTAATCTTCACGGCCGTATAGAAATGAAAAATCAATGTGCTGACAAACAAAAATTCAATTATGTATTTCTGACTGTATCATTGTTGACTTTTGAGTACAACTCATCATCTTCTCAAAGATTTTTATTCTTCCTTAATTGTGTTCTTTGAAATCTATTTGCTTGGTTTACTTTGACATGCATGCAATTTTTCTGTGAAACAAATGTTGCAAGTTGGACATTTCTCAGAGTAAAACATAACTTTCAATCAGTCTCCAAAGTTCCAAACATAAATGATACACAACTACATCCAGAAAATCAGCTTAGGGATTCCGGTATCTGTAGGCTTTGAATTTACTACTATATTTATGGAACAAATATTGGCTACACAAGGAAAACTATCTAAAATTAACTTTGAATTTCCACTTCAGTGGCTTCATAGAAGTACTGACAGCCACTACCCTTCTAAACTTTATCTACTCTACTTTTCCTTCTACCCATCACACAATACTTTTTTTAAATTTCAAAACGCACTTTATTCATAAAAAAAGCTGTAATATATTCATAAATATAGTCACAAACACAGTTCGGTTCTGTACAGTAGCATATCAAGGAAACAAACAAACATTAGAGTTTGTCTCAATCCAAACTAAGGGCATCTCTTACTTGAACCAAACTATACTTACATGCACTTGAGGCACCAGGAAAGTGTGTTCACTGAACAGACCTCCATTTACTTTAGGTAGAACCCATCACACAATCCTCCCCAGCTTCTGAGAACCCGTTTGTGAGCTGACTCAACTTTAGAGCCGAAGGAATCATCATGCCTCACCCGGCCAACCTCCCATTTTGGAAATGCTGGATTTCTTTGCCAATGCCAAGGAGATAGAAATAGAGAGAGAGAGAGAAAAAGAGAGAGAGAGAGAGAGAGATCAAGGAATGTAAATATGTTAAACTCTTTGAATATTAGCATATGAACATTTAATGTCATTAATACTTAATGCACTTTTTAAAATCTGCCTATGCATTTTCTTCATACAAATCATTAATCTGTACTTCAATATTTAAAACTACTTGTGATTCTGCTGTTATATATTTATATGCAATTATCAGGGTGATTATTTATACTGTTACTGCCAAGAACGGAGCTCAAAAGAAATGCACCTCAGGAAACAGTGAGCACAAAGACTATACTGGCAGTGACAGATTATGGAATCAACTATTATACATGTAAATTAAAAGTAATATGTTTTGATGGTCTAAGAATTGAAATGAATTTTACATAACTATATATATTTACATAAACATTATTTTTATAACTATTAACTTAAGATTGGATCATAAATCATTTTGTGAATGAGCTGACAGTCAATAAATATACACTAAATAAATACCATCAATCTTTTTTCATATTTCTGTAAATTTCAGCACTTTATAAGCTCAGACACAAATATTTTCACAGTGGCATCTTCATAGATAATGAAAGGTATTGGAGGTAGCATTCACCTATAAGTCCAAACGAAATCTCAGTTTGCGTACTATGTGAATCCAGTTCAAGGACTTACAAAGGCTACTTGGCAGATTCACTTGGTTGATATCCAGTTTAAGCAAAAATATTTATACAGTTGTGCATTTTTTTCAATAGATGATAAATGATTATTGGGTTATATGACAAAAGCATTCAAAATAATGAAAGGAAGGGATAGGGTATGTAAAATTGAGAGGTCGTGGAATTGGTCTCTGGGGTTAGTGGCTGGGGAAGGAATTATCTGAACCTTCAAGATTATAGTGGAAAGTGATCAAGAAAAGTGGTTGAAAGGTTGAAATTCTATCAGGAGTATTTGCCCATTGGGTAAATGCCAAGCAGGGCTGGTTGAGGAAGTGCTGACTTTCACTGGCAGACACTGCAAATGAACTTGCAGGTTGATTCTGAACAGGTCTAGGCTTTGATGGTGACAGTCTTCCTGATTAGAGACCTGGATTACGTCCTGCCTTTCATAGTGCAGCTACACTGGCAAACTGGGTGACAAATTGCCACGATATGCAGCGGAGAATGTCAAGCGGATGAGAGCTTTAGCCTCCTCCTGCAATCCACACCATATCAGATACCAGTTTTCAATGATTTAGATTCACTGCATGTGATAATTGTAAGAGTGACCTCTGTAAAGGCAGTTAGAGACTCGGAGACAGCGAAGTAGACCAGCGCTTAAGAAATTAATTCAAGCAAAACACCAGTTTAGATGGGGGGGAGGGTGTCCAACACTCACTCAGGTATTTGAACTCTCTCCAAATACAATAGTAAGAAAATACTTCTTTTATACTGTTATACACAAACAGGCTGACACAACCCCGAAACTGTACTAATTACTTTCCACATCTAGCATGAGCAATAAGTCTAACAACACCACATAGTTTACTATTAGTGGTATGTGGCTCGTACACTGGGGGTTATTGTCCATTGAAACCTTTATCAAAAATAAACATGCAGTTACTTGTCATGCCTAAGCCTGACCCCTTGCTACTAACATCTGGAGACTAGTTTGCTTCCTACCTGGAGCATCTTCTGGCCCGTTTCCTTGAGAACTATCTTCTAACTAACTGCCGGTCTCTGCAGCAACAAGCAAGTGCTCTTTTAATCCTTACTTTTAGCCCTCACATACATATTTGTCCCTTACTCTAGATCTGTGAGAAAACTACACTTGTATAAGAAATCTACACTGATACACTCTTTCCCATTTCAATAATCAAGATGAAAAGATTGTTCTGGACCAATGATCCTTTTAAGCTGCAGTTCTGAGGCTCCATGCACAGCAATCAGCGACCCCATGCTATTCACATTACTGACTTCCAGTTCCAGAAATCACTACCATGCACGGACCTTGGATGTCTACGCAGAAGAAAAGATATTGGCAGGCCCGCTGCTCTGGAGACAGCAAAGGTTGCAAATTGCAACAATATCCCAGCTGCAGTACAGAAGACTATTGCTCCAAAACCAACAATGCTCCAGACAAGTTGTTCCTGCACAGATACAACACCGCCATCTCTAAATATCCTCTCTAAACTGTCAATGAAACCCCTGCTCAGATAAATGAAATTTTGAAACTCAAGCAAGCATTGAAAATATCAAAATAATAGCCCTTGCTGAAACAGCAACAAAGGGTTCCCGGGAAACTGTGCACAGAAGCTACCTTTTTTTCCAAAGTTGCAGCAGATGGCCTGCCAATCAAAGCATTTTATCATCAGTTTACTAACTCTGAGTGGAAGCTGAAGCCTTTTATGTTAAGTTTTAAGAGTAAACATTTAAGTGATACAGTGGATATTTGTTCTTCATGTAATTTTATGTTTATTCCATTAGTTTGTGACTCCCATCATCTCATGCTGAGGGTTTTGTAACAGCCATCATGGGATTTGTTGTGTTAAAATGGTCCACTGAGTTTGGTATTCTCCACTGTGTGAAACATGTCCCACCCTCTATCCTCAACCAGAGAAAGACTGGATCTGTCAGAAATGGGAGTGGGGCTTTCTTTCTAGGTCTCTCTCACAATTTTTAAAGAGCTATGAACTCTTCTTGTCTTCATAACAATCCACTCCTTAGTGTCATTGGCAACATGGAAAAATATCCAGCTGTTAATAGGCCAAAGCTAACCTGACCATTTGCCATTCTATGAATCATCACCAAAGTAGTGGGGGGAGCGAGTAATTTACTGATCAAAAGCCTGCTTACTGAGGCTCGTTAGGACATACAACTTTAGTCCTTTGTTCCAAAGAGCTGAATTCTGCAAGTCAGCTTACACTAACCGCTGTCGGTCTAAGTCAGCATTTAACTGAATGTAATGCTAGCAAGTGGATATTTACGGAGTCGAGCATGTTTTTTTGGGATCAACAGATAATTATGTTGTTTTAACAGTCCTGACTATCCTTCATCCACATCAGTTCTTGCTAACTAATATATCCAGGTTTTTCTCTAAAGATTATCTCATACTTTCGCAGTTGTCTCAAAAGATTCTTTCTTTTTTTTGCAAATTTGAGAACACAGTGTCTCACTGTTGCAATGTTTCTATGTTAGCTAGTTGAATTGTAGGACATTCACTTTGAGGATAATCTACGTCACTCTTGTTATTTTTGTAATGTTCCACTACACGTAACAGCTGGCACACTCGTTTCTTCTTCTCTCCTTCCCGACGATAATACCTTTTCAGCATGTTTATGCGACATTCTTCTTTTCACCATCCGGAGTATTTATTGGACAAGTCACTGCTTTATATGGACCACTGAATTTCATTTTCAGAGGTCCACCTTGCAACGGCAACAATGCCAATACCTCATCTCCCACATGAAATATTCTAATTGTTAAATGTTAATCTGCCCATTCTTCCATTTCCGTCCGTGAAACTTGTAAATGCTCCTGTGTTACCCTACTTACTCCGGTGAGGAGCAAAAACAAAAGTTGCCAGAAAAGCTCAGCAGGTCTGGCAGCATCTGTGAAGAGAAATCAGAGTTAACATTTCAGGTCAGGTGACCCTTCCTCAGAACTGATGATATCTAGGACAATGTCAGTTTACATGCAGAAGATAGGGGGTAAGGAGTATCAATAGGTGGCGATAGAGCCCAAAGGGAGAGAAGAACAGTTGGAAAGACAAAGAAGTTGATAATGACCTGGCTCGAATGGTGAAGAGTTATGATTGGAAACCGTAAGTGGCTAACAATAGGTAGTATGTATTGGCAGACTCTGTGATAACAAAGCCTGATGTGTGGGGTTAGGGGGTTAGGGCATGGGAGAGTTCAGTCCTTAAAGTTATTGAACTCGATATTGAGTCTGGAGGGTTACAGGGTTCCCAAGCGGAAAATGAGGTGCTCTTCCAGCTCAAGCTGAACTTTGCTGCAGACAGAGATGTTGGCAAGGGAACAGGGTGGTGTGTTGATGTGGCAGGCAACTGGAAGCTCAGGGTCTTCTTTGTGGGCAGAATATAGATGTTCTGCAAGGTGGTCACCCAGTCTACACTTCGTTTCCCCAATATACAGGAGACCACATTATGAGCAGCAAATGCAGTAGACTAGATTCTGGGAAGTACAGGTAAAGTGCTGCTTCACCTGGAAGGTACGTTTGGGCCCTTGGATACTGGGGAGGGAGGAGGTAAATGGGCAGGTGCTACACCTTCAGCGATTTCAGGGGAAGGTGCCGTGAGTCTGTTAGGGGGTGTTGGGAGTGAAGGAAGAATGCACCAGGCTGTCCCAGAGGGAATGGTCCTTGCAGAAGGCTGACAAGGGATGGGAGGGGAATGTGTGTCTGGTGGTGGCATCTCGCTGGAGCTTGTGGAAATGGCAGCTGATGATCTTCTGGATTAGGATGCTGGTGGGATAGTAGGTAAGGGCAAGGGGAATCCTATCGCCGTTGCAGGAGGGAAGAGAGAAGGCGAGGGTGGAAGTGCAGGAGATGGGTCAGACCCAGTTGAGGGCCCTATTAACAATGGTGCTGGGGAATCCTCGGTTGAGGAAGAAAATGGACGTTTCGGAGGCTCCCATGTCAAAGTTGGCCTCATTGGAACATATGCGATAGAGGCAGAAGAACTGAGAGAATGAAATGGACTCTTTACAGGAAGCAGGGTGCAAGGATGTATAATCCAGGTAGCTGTGGCAGTTGGTGGGTTTATAATGGATATTAGTAGCCAGCCATGCCCAGAAATGGAAACACAGATGTCGAAGAAAGGAAGGGTGGAGTCAGAGATAGACCAGGCAAAAGTGAGGGCAGGGTGGAAACAGGAAGTAAAATCGATGAATTTTTCCAATTGCAGATGAAAGACGGAAGTGGCACCGATGATATCATCAATATATTGGAGAAAGAGTTGCGGGTTGGTGCCGGAATAGGAATGGAATAAGGAAAGTTCCATGTGTCCCACGAAGAGACAGGCATAACTGGGGCTCAGGCAGATTCCTACAGCCACCTGAAGAAAATAAGAAGAGTTGAAAGAAAAATTGTTGAGGGTGAGGACAAGCTAAGCAGTCCTGTTTGTGGATTTTTGGAAGAAGATAGAAGCGAGCTGTGCAGCACTGGATCATCTATCAGTTTGGAGGCAGGGGAGGGGAGATCACCAGATGAAATGAGGTCAGTGACCGTACTTGATACAATGGTCTGATATGTCATGGTGGGGTCATGGTCTGGGGTAGATAGGAGGAAGTATCTAAGAGCTGGCGCTCATCTTCGGTAATGTAGAGGTCAGTACACCAGACAACAACAGCACCACCCTTATCAGCAGGCTTAATAACAAAGTCAGGGTTGGATCTAAGTGCACGGAGTGCAGTCAGTTCAGAGGGAGATAGGTTCGATTGGGTAAGGGGTAGCAGAGAAATTGAGGTGACCAATGTCATGTCGAGAGTTCTCAATGAACAGATTGAGTGCAAGTAAAAGGCCAGAGCTGGGTGAAGGGGTCTGTGGGACAGGGAGAGAACTCTTATCCAAAGAATTGGGCACATCTTCTTTAGAAACATGGACATGCAATCCAACATTGAGGAGTCATCTTTCTCATTCAGGAACAACTCCATAATCAATTTTAATAGACCTCTAATTTGACCATGAATCAATTCAAATGGCATAATGCTTTCATTTTTAGTAATAATCTTTCATACTCCACCAACACTTGTCTAAATGTTTCCTAAAAAATTGGTATTGCTATCAAAGGTGCTCATCTGACAACAAGTGGGTTTTTCTGATCAACACAGTATGCCATGCTGTGCAGAACTGCACTGCATCTTTGTGACATCTTGGCCATGTAAAATGCCTATTAATCGATGCCAGCATTTTCCAAATTCCTTTGTATCCTGCCATAGGAATTTGATGTGCTACTTGCAATATCTCCTTATGATGTCTGGGTAGTACTATCACTCGATGAATAACCATCTACTCTTCATTCATAGGTCTGTGAGGATGTTTCTATTTCCTCATCAAAACTCTGTTTCTAATATAATAGCAATCTGGAACACCTTCAGCCTCAACTTCAGTGTAAGCTGCCTGTGTTTACTTACTGGAGATTGATGCTGCTCTTGGGATTGTAGACACATGTGTTCCTCGTTCAGATGGGTAGACGTACCTAGTGCAGTGTACACAAGGATGACCACAGTTTCTGTTCCTGGATCCATTTGCGATGGTTCTCGTGAGTCTATCTGGGCAATATTTGAAAAAAATCAACCCCTCAGTAATGTGGTCATTCAACACAAACTAGTAACATTTGAACAGCATTCTCCAAGCACAGGAACACGGAGGCCCCCAACAATGAGGCCAATGGTATGCTTCTATGTGGATGTTGCACATTGTTGTCCTGAATCGGATGTCTGTTGCTCACCTCTTCAGGTGCACGTATAGTAGGAAGGTCTATGTGTGGCAACAATAATGAAGATCTGTCCCAACCCATACATTACCCAAACCATGTATTTAGGATAATGGTATAGACGTTTATGATTCAAAATGTGAAGTGAGCAGCCCCTGCACTATGTGAAGGTTATGCCCTTCGGCAATAAAGATGAGTCTTTCCAGGCAGAAAAGCGTTGCTTAAGCCTCACAGTCATTAAAACAATTGATTCATAATGGTGCGTGACATGGTCAAGAGTGCTTAAGATCAGGCATTTTAATCAACACAGTAAGTTCACATGCAGCATCTTGTGATCACGAAGATCTTCCACCTGTACTGTATAGATGGCTGTTTAAGGCTATTGCTGTTTGAATATTGCAAGAAAGTGGACCCCATCTTCCTCAGAGAATGAAATTCTTATCCCACTTCCATTGAGAGTTGCGGCAGTCATTTTCATCGCTATTGTGCACTTATAATTAGGATGACGATGGAAGGCAGGTGCATTTCATGGAGTCGGTGACCCATTAACCCACCAAAATCTTCAGATTCCCTTCTCCCTTGCCCTCCCTGAGAATGCCATCAGCTTTAATCTTCACCACGCACCCAACCTGTCCATTTATTTAGCTATTCATCTCTCCACTTTACTCCCTGAGCCCAGGTATATTGCTTAGCTTTGCCTGACAGAGTGGGACACTATCCATCCATCAAAGTCAGAGTGATGCTGTCTGCTGATGACAACCCCCATCCCACCCCTACCACGCAGAACCTCTTTCATTCCCATGCTCTATCTTCCCACCTCCCCTTATAGGTTGAGGAGCCCACTTCGTGATTATTATTCCCTCTGCAGTCCAGCATGCCCGTTCCCACAATTGAGTTCCCCAGCTACCCTATCACACAGAGACCTGTGAGAACTCCCCTTGATTGTCAGTGGATAGACTACTCGGTCCAACCATAGTGCAATGCTGACTAATTCTGAGAGACAGCCCCGACTGATGAATGAACAGACCCGCAACTGATTGCTGTGCAGATCCCCAATCGACTCATGGGTCCCCAGACTGGTTGCACTGGACCTGCAGAACTGACCTTGGCCAACCATATCCCGAATGAGAGAAATAATTGCCAACTGATCATGCCCAAACTCCTGGACTATATCCAATGATATCCTTGACTAACCATATCAGGATCCCCTGACTGAAGGAACGACTGAGGATTACTCTTTTTGACTTTGAGACATGGCTGCTTGGTTAAGTATGTGCAGTGTGATTGCAATGCTCATTAAAGTAGTATGGTGCCACAGAGCAACATGTTCACCCCCTTAATTGATCACTGCAGAAAGCCATGACAAACTGCTGGCTTTGAGTCTGTGCTCAAAGGTAAGGCAAAACCTTTAAGGTCTGGTTGAGTGCTCAGAGTGAAAAAGTCAGGCAAGAATGCTGTAAACATCAAAGTAGGTGCAAAGTGAGTGAGCATTGAGATAGCCTTGAGGCACTCTCTGGCCCAGCTCGTGAGCCTGGGTGTCTGTCCCTGCAGATAGCATCCTGGCAGCAGCATTACAATAAAAGGTGACAGTGTGCTCCAAAGTGGAGAACTGTACTATAAATGGGTCAGAGGTATTCCACAATGATGCCTCTCTAGAGTGTGGGAAAATCTGAAAATGTGTATCAATGAGGTGAGATTAGATTACATAATAATGGAATTCTTTTGCTGCAACTATGACTCTTCCTGCTTGACATATTTTCACAACGGTCTCACCATTGCCCAATGTCATTCAGGGACAATTCTGCCCATTGTGATGCAATTCTTTCAGTTAACAACTAGAAGTTTGAATTTCTTTTGAAAATTTTGTGGTTTCCCTTAAGACTATAACAAATTAATTATTTTCAAGCATTTTTTGATGATACTAGCCTGTTGCTGCTGACGGCCTTATAAAAAATTGTATGCTTTGACAGTCAATTAGAGGGAGTTCATATTCAACGAGAACATGCATAGCTGACTATAATCCAAACGGCTGGTTGACTGCCATAAAGCAAATTGCAAAATTAAGACAAAAACACACAGTTTTGAACAAGACTGATCATGTTGCTCTTCTGTCACAAGGTGTGGACTTTAGATAATACTGACCATGATTCTATTATATGCTGCATGACAACTGTGTATATTATTGATTCTCCTAATGCTACAGAAAAGCCTTGTTATACCCAATTGGGACTGCCAAGCTAGATTATTGATAGGGTACCCTGGTGTTGAGTTCTCCTAACTCTTCAAACATTTAACATCCATCAACGACCTGTTCTTCACCTGCCTTTAATTGCTTTCTTCATCTACGCTAATAAATAAAAACTGTTTCCATTTGGACATTAGGGAGAGATAGATCATCAAGTTATATCAATTAAAACCTCCTTCAAACAGCAATGCACAGAGTCATCACCAATTCACTCATTATCTCCAATCACATTCGCTGTGACAAAACAAAAACCTTCAAGCTACTTGATATCCTTCAAGCTACAGTATTTATTTAAATATTCTTTTTCGACATCTCCTATTCATATGCCTAACACCAACACCCACTCTCATGTCCACCATTCTCTATTTATCATGACTCTTTACAAAGGACCGCCATGTATCTCCTAATTATAGATATAATAGGAACGGCAGATGCTGGAGAATCCAAGATAACAAGGTGTAGGGCTGGATGAACACAGCAGGCCAAGCAGCATCATAGGAGCAGGAAAGCTTGGAAGGGTCTAGGCCCGAAACGTCAAGTTTTCCTGCTCCTATGATGCTGCTTGGCCTGCTGTATCTCCTAATCATGTTTTATTATGAACATTTTGTTTGTTTTTTAAATGTTCCAATAACTTGTCCTCCCAACACCTGCTGCCAACAACTTGCATTTATTCTGTGTTTTAAATATGCAATAAATGCACTTTGCAGAGATCAGAATATCAACAAATGAAAATAGTTTAGAAGGATTTTATTCAATTCTTTCATGGGCTGTAGGTATCATTGGCAAGCCAACTTTAATTATTATTCATAGAATCATAGATTCATAGAATCCCTACAGTGTGAAAACAGGCCCTTTGGCCCAACATGTCCACACCAACCCTCAGAGCAACCCACCCAGACCCATCCCCCTATAACCCACCTAATCTACACATCCCTGGACACTACAGGCAATTTATCATGGCCAATCCACCTAACCTGCACATCTTTGGACTGTGGGAGGAAACTGGAGCACCTGGAGGAAACCCACGCAGGCATGGGGAGAATGTGCAAACTCCACACAGACAGTCGCCCGAGGGTGGAATTGAACCTGGATCCCTGGTGTTGTGAGCCAGCAGAGCTAACCAGAGGCTCCGTGCTGACCCTAACTTAATTACCCACCTAACCACGGGCACATCTGTCTAGAAGGTCAAGGGCAGCAGATATATGACAACACCACCACCTTCAAGTTCCCTCCAAGTCACTCATTATCCTGATTTGGAAATAAATCACCATTCCTTCACTGTCGCTGGGTCAAAACCCTGGAATTTCCTCCCTAACGGCATTGTGGGTCAACCCACAGCAGGTGGACTGCAGCTGTTCAAGAAGGCAGTTCACCACCACCTTCTCAAGGGCAACTAGGAAAAGGCAATAAATACTGCTTAGCCAGCAATGCCCACATCCCACAAATGAATAAATAATTAAAGTCAGATAACTGGGACAGTGGAGAAGAATTTAAACTAAATAATGGGAGGGAGGAATTAAGTTTGAGAAGGTTCACTGGATGAGGAAATTCCAAAAGCCCTATCCTCATTGATGGAAGAGCTTAGCACATCAGTGGAAAACATGAGGCTGATGTATTTGCAACAACATTCAGACAGATATTGGGTGGATGATCCATCTTGGCTCCTCTGGAGGTCCCCAGCATGACAGCTGTCACTCTTTAGCCAATTTGATTCACTCTGTCTGATATTAGGAAATGGCTGAAAACAGTGGATACTTCAAAGATCAGGGGACCTGATAACATTCTGGAATAGTATTTAAGATATGTACTCCAGAACATGTGACGTCCCCTACTCAAACTGTACTATTATAAGCACAACGCTGGCATCTATCTGACAAAATGAAAATTTGCCATTATGTCCTGTTCACAAACACGGGACAAATCTAACAAGAGAATTACTGCTCCATCAGTGTCCTCTCGATTGTCAGTAATGTGGGTCATAATCACTTCTATGAAGCATCACCAACTTAGCAATATCCTGCTCACTGACACTCAATTTGAATTCCACTATTGGCACTCAGTTCCTGACCTCATTACAGCCTTGGTTCAAACATAGACAAAAGTACTGAATTCCAGACGGGAGGTGACATCAAGGCTGCAATTGACTGAGTGCAACATCAAGGAGCCTTGCAAAACTAGAATCAATAAGAGTCAGGGGAAAACCTTCCACTGGTTGAGTTATACCTAATGCATGGAAAGATGCATTAAAAAATTGTGTTTGTGGGAGGCCAGTCATCTCAGCTCCAGGATATCTCCACAGGAGTTTGTTAGAGTAGTATCCTTGGCCTAATAATCTGCAGCTGTTTCATCAATGACCATTCCTCCATCTTAAGGTCAGAATGTGGACGTTTGCTGATGACTGCACAATGCTCAACACCATTTTCAACTGCTCTGATACTGAAGCAGTTCATGTCTAAATGCACCAGCACCTGGACAATATCCAGCTTTGGGATGACAAGTGGTAATTCAAATCTATGCTATGCAAGTGTTAGGTAATTGTCATCTCCAACAAGATAGAATCTAACTATCACCTCTTGACATTTAATGATATTACCTTTGCTGAGATTCCCCCTTTTAGTATCCTGGCAGTTACCACTGACCAGAAACTGAGCTGGACAAGCCATATGGTTGCATGGCAGAGTGGCTCAGTGATTAGCACTGCTGCCTCACAATGCCAGGGACCCAGATTTGATTCCAGTCTTTGGTGACTGCCTGTGTGGAGTTTGCATGCTCCCCTGTCTCTGCATGGGCTTCTTCCGGGTGCTTTGGTTTCCTTCTACAGTCCAAAGATTTGCAGGTTAGGTGGATTGGCCATGGTAAATGCGGAGTTATGGGATAGGGCGAGGGCTGGTCTGGGTGAACAAGCATGGGGCTGGATGAACACAGCAGGTCAAGCAGCATCATAGGAGCAGGAAAACTTCGGATTCTCCAGCATCTGCAGTACCTTTTATCGCTGGTCTGGGTGGATGCCCTTCAGAGGATCGGTAGACTCGTTGGGCTGAATGGCCTCTTTCTGCACTGTAGAATTTCTATGATACTATACAAACACAGTGACTACAAGAGCAAGTCAGAGGCGAGAAAGCCTGCAGCAACTAACCTCCCAAAGCCTGTCTACCATCTACAAGACAGAAGTCAGGAATACAATAGAATCCCCTCCACTTGCCTAGATGAGTGCAGATCCAACAGCATTCAAGAAGCATCTCAGACAAAGCAGTCAATTGATTGGCATCACATCCAAATACATTCTATCCTTCCATCATCAGTGTAGATTAGCAGGGGTGCATACCATCTGCAACATGGAGTGAACTCCCCATCCACAACAGATAGCTCTATGCAAACCCGTCATCTCTACTATCCAGAAGGACAAGAGTAGCATTTACATGGGAACACCACCACCTCAAGTTCCTCTCCAAACTACTCACCATTTCCTCTTGGAAATTGGAGACAGTAAGGACTGCAGACGCCAGAAGCTAGAATCAGTAAATGTGGAGCTGGAAAATCGCAGCAGGTCAGACAGCATCCAAGCAGCAGGGAAGTCAACGTTTCAGGTCAAAACCCTTCATCAGGAGGCAGCTTACCATCACCTACTAAACGGCAACTAGGGACGGGGAGTAAATGCTGGGTCAGCTAGTTCCGCTCATTTCCCATGAATAAATAAAAGAATAAAACCTTGAAAGAACTGTCTCAAGAGTGATTTGTAGCACTTCATGTGCACTGTGCATTTCCACCTGTCTCTGCAGGTCTGATATTTCCTTCAGCATGGCTTTGAGCATAAGTTGATATTTCTGTTGCAAGTCCAGCTGAGCTGGATCTGACTTATGAGTAAATTGTTCCAAGTCGTCCATTAAACTGACAATGTTTCCAAATGAAAAGGTGATACAGAATTTGTGATTTTGAGATTTTAGGTTCACTAATTCAAATGCAGTGAAGTGTTCTATTCTTCTTTCATACTCAGTTCAGCAAGTCTTTCTCGAATAATCTGCTGAAATTTCTTCTGGATCTCTGATATCTGAGTGACTCTGTGGATTGTGACTGGTCTGAGGTCACTGCATATGGATATAACTTCAATTGCTGGCCAGGTCGGGCAGCATCTATGTTGTAGAACATTTATGGTGTCCAGACAGAATCTTTGTTCTTACTCTCCAGCACTATTGACCCTGCACAGGGAATTGGTGAACTAGTACATGCTAAAAATGTTATATTTGTAGGTTTGGTCATGGCTTTCCATATCTATGGGTACATATTTTTCAGAATTCGCAGGAATAGCATTTTGAATGTCCCTGGAGAAACCTTAGTCAGTAGTAAATAGTCGTCAGTTTTCTGAGGATAGTTAATTTGAATTTGTGCAAACACTTAAGGGAGTTTGATGACATTAATACTTTGCATGAGATTGACAATGTGAAACATGTGCTCACTAATTGTGAGATTTACCAGATTTTGGATTGTTGATCGCTTAATATATACAACTCTGGTGAGATAGCAGAAAGTGTTTCGTGTGTTGGGTTGGTGTTTGACTCTTTGTAGCCACATCTACTTTGTTCTAGTCACTGACCCTGCCTTTTCTGCCACTTGCCTTATAATATTGACTATAAGTTGAGCACTTCCTTGGTGCATACAAAAAATTACACCTTCTTCAAGCTTTGTTATGTTTCAATGTTCTAGTGATTGTATCAACCACTGAATTCATACTCAGGACCTGCAAGCTTTGTCAGTCTGTGAGGATTGCTTTTTAATTACATTTATTTAACAATAGCTCTTTTAATGCTTTAAGTCTTTAGTTTATCGAGCAATTTTTCTGGAAAGCTTCCACAGGCTGAATGCTGTCATCAACTTCTTCACAGATGCTGCCAGACCTGCTGAGCTTTTCCCACAACTTTGTTTTTGGTCAACTTGACAGTTCTGTTTGCCAGTTCCCCATCTAAAAAATCACATCATGAGACCGGCTCTGTGTGTTTCTTCACTTAGTCTACAGATTCAATAGGCTTCTGTCTAAATGACACAAATTTTAATCGATAAATACACAAGTTTAATCTGACTCGAAGCTGGTTTTCTAATGTGGTTCATGTCTTTTGGAGATCCGTTAGCTCTTAAGCTGTTACTCCTGATGCGTTATGTTTCTGCCTACCTTTGTTTCCAATTGGTAAGTGCATCTTAATAGCCTTTAAAATTCTGTCATGAGGTCTGCTTCGCCCAATTTTAACTAGGGCATGTTGTAGGCACTGTGACAATATGCCTTTGACCTTCTCTTACTCACTATTAATCTGGCATACACCCTAATCACTTATCTTTCACAAGAAAGTTAAACTAACCTCTTAATAGGAATTTGTCAGCTTACTAGCAAGCTGCGTTTTCAGCTCTGATGAACTTGCTTGCTGACTTCACAAGCACAATAGGACTCCTCAGCACAATGTTTTCCACAGATGTGACACCATGTCATGGTCAAAGCTTAAATTAACCTCTTCACTCATCAGGGATCCATCAAATTCATGCAATAGTTTATGTAAAACTGTTAAGCACATCATATGTTCTGAAGCAGACGTTACAGCAACCAATTGATTTGTGCGCGTGCAGCTTGCAAATGCACAGTGGACAAATTTGCAGGGAAAGTCGCACATTGTGGAAAATATAGCACATCAGAGTTAGAGGTTCCATGTTTTAAAGAGGGAATGCATAATGACAACAGACCCCTGTGAAAATTATCTTCCTCAGAGTAAACATTCTCAGGCTCATTAACATTGCCTGATGGTTTAGATCTCTCAGCTAGGTATCATTTTGGTTTCCTCTTCTATAATATTGCCAATGCTTGGATATCCTTGCTATTGAACATCAATAAGCAATTCCATAATGACCATTACAATATCCTGTATAGATTGCTTCATATAAGATCCAGGTAGCTTTTTTTACAGCACTATTACACACTGAATTATTTGTTCAAACTTCCTTCTACATCTCAGACAATCCCTCTGGATTGAGGATAACTAGCTTTGATTCCAGTTCAATGGGCTTTGAGATGGCCGATAAGTATAAGCTGCAGACTGCCATATGTGGGATATCAGCAGATTGAAGAATTCAGTACGTGAATTGTTGGGAGGTTTGTGTGCTCTGTCTTTGATCTTTCAGCCTTGGTGTGTCCTTGAGAAGTTTCTCAAGATGCCTTCCTGAATGAATCCTCTTCATTTGGCTCACTTACATACAAGGTGCCCCATGAGTCAGGAAGACCTTTGGCCCTTTCATGGGCACTTTGAGGGTATCTCTACAGCTTTCTGCTGTCCTCTGGGGAGCTTCTTGTCAGGCAAAGTTTCAAGTAAATCAGTTCATAGAATCATAGAATCCCTACTGTGAAGAATGAGGCCAATCAGCCCAGTGAGTCTGCACCAACCCTCTGAACAGCATCCCAACCCAATCCTGTAACCTCACATGGGGTATTTACAATGGCTATCTGATATAACCTGCGTATCCCTGAACACTACAGGGCAAATTTTACCACGGCCAATCCATCTTACCTGCACATCTTATGACGATGGGAAGAAACTGGAGCATTCGGAGGAAACCCAGACAGACAGAGATAATGTGCAAACTCCACACATTCCTTGCAAAATTAGGGTTATGCAAGCAAACAACATACCTTGCTCTGTGGAACTGGTTATCCATACTTGCTGCCACGATGATGAATGTGTTAGTCTAATGGTCTCAACATGGTATCTGCCGGCAGCCCAAAATTATCTCCTTGATAGTTTCAAATTGACCTGTTCAAAGATGTTATTACACATCTCAGGAGCAGGTGGGGCTTCAACATAGGCCCCCTGGCTCATAGATAGGGACACTACCACAGTGCCATGCAATGCCTAAAGTCCTCTTCTGTATTGTGTTTTATAAACCAGAGAAAACAGCTGCAATTTTCCCTTATTTGATCTATTTGGGGCAGGGATATTAGTTTGTACCATGCTGCCTCCGCTGGTGAGATAACACACGACATCACCTGTCAATCAGATCATGAAGAGCTGTGCTGAGTATGTCTCCATCACAGACCTCAATACTGTCGATTCTGGGTCCTACTGCCTGCCGCTCATGCCCGACACACTCCACGAGGGATATGGCAGCAAGAAGATACTTTTTCTTTCTTTTCTTAGGGTGTGTGTCCCTGGCAAGGAGGGTCAAGGGGTTAGAAAATGAGATGGTGGAGTAGCTTTCAGAGGCTACTGTCTTTCCCATTATCCATACCTTCAACTGTTCCCAGAAAAGGAACATGGCGAGTTAAGACTATTAAATAACCTTTAACTGAACCTTAAGTGCTGGCTAGTCGAGAAAGCTGACCATAGACCTGCTCAATCGGAATTAACTGCAGGGGTAGCGAGAAGGTAGTGAGTTTCTCTCCGAGGCAGACTCACTCAATTATTTCCCGTTCTTGCCACCTATTTTTGCCATCTCCAGGGGAAGGTAAATTCCAACTAATTACCTCATACTGCAGTCATTGCTATTGCTTTAGTTTGACGTGGAGTGACATAATAGTTATAAATGTCATAACCCTTTGTACAGAAAGTTCAAGAATGACTCATGTTTTTAGCATTAACATTTAGGAAAGGAAAACAATAGCCTTCAGGTTGATTTAGGGTAGGGCAAATCCTCATACCTTTTATTCACGTCTGTAGCTGTGGACTCGGAAGATATTCTGCACAACAATCAGTTGATTCACTGAGCAAAATAAGGTGTCGCTATTGGTTTTTGCAGAGTGTTTGTTCCACCCAAATAGTTGAGTAGAAAAGAGTTTAGTAGCATTCCAAATAAGGGATTTTGATGAGCTTCAGATCTTGTCTTAGATATTTTCTCATGCACTGAAGCAGTAACTACTACTTTATACTTTGTACTTCTTTATATTTTAGTATAGGGTACTATTTTGTATTTTAGTATTTGGGAATGTGTCTATACTGCTCAATATCTAACTATATGATGGCATAATTCAGAGACATAACAATCAAACTCTCATGATAAGAATTCAATATTCGTGTCTTCCACAAAATGCTCCTCAGTATGCATCTTTAAAATTTTAAGAGCTGAGAAAATGTTTTCTAAGAACAGAATGACATACAATTTGCTTTAAGAAGCGAACATTTAATGGTAACCCTGCCATTAGATAACACCAGTGAACAGCTGACGCCAACATCTCAGGGCATGCTGCTGACACCTATCAGTTGCTCAGCAGCAGCATGGCACATCTTTGAGCCACTTATCACTTTTGTACAGCCAAGTGGCACTTGGGGTGCACTGACAATTATCATTGCAATGCTTCTGCGGGAACAAGCACCCAGCTGATGGGCTGGACTGAGCTGCATTCTCAGAGTTGCCTGCTTAGGTCTAACAACAACTCCCGGATTTCCACAAACCCAAAGTTTCTGTCCAATTTAGAATAAAAGAATCCATACAGTGTGGAAAGAGGCCTCCATATCCCCAAAATTACCATAACTAATCCTCCTAGCCTGCACGTCCCTCAATACTATGAGTTACAAAGGGATCTTAATCAAATGCATCAATGGGCTGAAAAATGGGCAGGTGGAGGTCAATTTGGATAAATGTAGAGTATTACATTTTTGTACAATAAACAGGGATAGGACTTATATGATTAATGGTAGGGCCTTGGATAGTGTTGTAGAATAGAGGGACGTAGGTGTTCAGGAATATAATTCTTTGAAGTTTGCTTCACATATAGACAGGGTGGTTAAAAGGGCATTTAGCATGTTTGCCTTCATTACTCAGTCCTTTGAGTATAGGAGTTGGGAAGTCATGTTGAGGTTGTACAGGACATTGGTGAGGCCTCTTCTGGAATACTGTGCCCAGCTCTGGTCGCCCTATTATAGGAAGAATATGGTTAAGCTGGAAAGCGTCGAGAAGAGATTTACCGGATGTTGCAGTATTTGGAAGGTTTGAGTTATAAAGAAAGGCTTGGATAGGCTAGGATTTATGTCACTGGAAAGTAGGAGGTTGAGAGGTGACCTGATAAAGGCTTAGAAAATCATGAGGGATATAGGTAGGATTGATGGTGTGTCTTTTCCCAGGGTCGGGGTTGGGGGAGTGTGCCAGTCTAGGGGACATATTTTTAAGGTTAGAGGAGAGACATATAAAAAATTCATGAGGGGCAAATTTTTTTTTACACAGCGGTTGGTTCGCATTTTGAGGAAGCAGTGGATGTGAGCACAGTTAGAATGTTTAAAAGACACTTAGCTGAGCAGATGAATAGGAAAGGTTTGGAGGGATATGGGCCTGGAGCAGGCAGGTGGAACTAGTTTAGTTTGGGATTATGTTTGGCTTGGACTGATTGGACCAAAGGGTCTGTTTCCATGCTGTATGATTCTATGACAATTTAACATGGCCAATCCACCTAATCTGCAGATTTCTGGAGTGTGGGAGTTACCTGGAGTGCCCAGCAGATACAGGGAGAACATGCAAACTCCACATAGTCAATCACTGGAGGCTGGAATCAAACATGGAAGCCTGGTACTATGAGGCAGCAGTGCTAACCACTGTGCCACTGTGTCACCTTGCAATAATTTACATGTAATGACAAAATCTAACACAGCAGCGGAGAAAATCCATAGTTTGAAATAATCAACAACATTCTTCGCCCTATCTCCATGTGTTAATGATTCCTCTAAAACATTCCAGGATCTGGTTCCACACCTTCATTAAAAACTAATCTGTTCTCTCTTGGTCTATACCCTATCTGTGTACCAAACTCTGTTGAAATTTGTCCATTAGTTTTTGGTTTATGTTGCTTACAAGAAACTGGGTCAAAAAATACCTTCTTCCACCCTCGGTAGTAAAAGTAAATACTTTGAAGTATGCTCTAGCAAGATGACGGAAGAATCTCGATGATGCATATAAAGCACAAACGTCAGTTAAGAATAATCTCCTTACAGGTTAAAACCAGTTGTCTCAAAACTGTGTGAAAAGGAATCTGAACAATGGCTTCTGGATGAGGGAGGAGGAAAGGACAGAAGAAGTAGCTGAAAGGGATTTTCTCCAAACTAGGGGATTACATGAAAAAAAACTTTAGACCTTGGAAACTCATGGCACTTAAGAGCATTACTACAATATTCACTGAATGAAAAAGTTTGGAAATTTGTTATCAGAATCCAAAACATCTAGACACTTTGCTCGTTATCCACACAGAAGATGATTAATCAAGGAGATATTAAGGGAGGAGTGCTATAAATTCCTAACAAGTTTGGAAATGTTATTGTCTTCTTTGTAACCTCCAGAAACAGCAGTACTATTTTTTATGCTTAAAGTGATCAGAAATAAGGGTTTGCTTTTGGTATAAATACACTTAAAACTGATACCAGTGACAAAAGCACTTCTCAAATTAGAATCATACAGCACAGGGAAATAAAAAACATTCCACTTAGTTCTTGGGAGGGTTTTTCACTTAATCACTTACCTCCTGAGTCTTTTCCCTGGGCTCAGAAATTAATGCACTTCAAGAGGAGGTGGGATATGTGTGGGGACTGTTGATGTCTGGTATTCCTGCAAAGAAAGTTAGCTTGAAGCTGCTTGTATATTGGAAACCTGCTGCAACGGAAATGTGTGGCTCGAGGGCTAAAGGGATGAATTGTGAGACTTCTGTGCCAGAGGATGTCTCACCCTCGGAAGCTGCTGGTCAATCTCATAGTCAGTACCAGCAACTGGGTGCAGCCATTACAGCTGGCAGGCTTTCAAGAACCTGGCATAAGGTACTTCCTAGTATTGGGCATATTCTGCTGTGGGTAACATATTTATTTTTGATGTATTTACTTTTGCTTTCTCTCTGTACTATGCTGTATCCTCACAACCTTCAGTGATTCATGCACAGGGACATTCAGGTCTCTCCCCATTTCAGATCTCTGACACCTTTCACCATTTTGATAATATATCTGATTTCATCACCCCCTTAAGTAGTTTATTCCAGACCATAACTTCATATATCAATAAAATTTTCCAACATTCCACTCTGATTCATTTACGAGCTATATAAAATCCGTGTCCACTCAATACTGATCATTGCTGCCAGCAGAAGCATTCTTTTCCTTTCTTTGCTATCAAAAATGTTTCATACCTTTTTTTAAATCTCCTTTTGACCTTTAATACTCCAGGGAAAACAATCCCCCTGCTCTCAATATCTGATTTCCATTCTGGTAAACCTCTTCTCCATTGCCTTCAAGCCCTTAAAATCTTTTAGAGTATTCCACACAGAATGGAACAGATTTCGCCAGCCGATGCCTACAACCAGAGGTCTGTAATATTGCACATGTAATTGGTTTTGGACTCTTCGTATTCATTCATAAAGCCAATAGTCCCATATAATATTTCAATAACATATTTATTCATCATGTCTAATGTAATTGTACATTCCAAAGCATTTAATGCACATGAAGATTATGAGAGAAGGTATGATGAAGAGCTACATGAGGTGATATTATGTCAGTTGATCAAGAGCTTGCTCAAAGGGGTAGATTTTAAAGAGGGCTTTAAAGGAAGAAAGTGAAATAGAGGTGCATAGAGTAATAGAGAAGTTGAGGGATGAGTAAAATGATGGCAGCGTTGGCAGGGTAGGCAGCGTTCTGGCTCCTGAGCCTGCCTGCTCCTCAGCACCAGGCCAGCCACATCCTTCTTTCTTCTTTTCTTCTTCTTCTCTCTTTCATCTTCATATTTTTCTCCTTTTTGGCAGCGATGGCAAAAGAAGGTGGCATCAGCAGGATCGAGCATGGCAGCAGGCAGCCTGGGACAGCGAGAGTGGGAGCAGGCAGCCTGGAGTGGCATCAGTGAGAGCAGGAGTAGGTAGCCTAGGGCAGTAGAGCAGGAGTAGGCAGGACGGTTCAGCTGGCAGTGACAGCAGGAGTAGGTAGCCCGGGGCAGTGAAAGCAGGAGTAGGTAGCCAAGGGTGGTGAGACCAGGAGTGGGTAGCCCGGGGTGGTGACAGCAGGAGTAGGTAGCCCGGGGCGGTGTGACCAGGAGTGGGTAGCCTGGGGCGGTGAGACCAGGAGTGGGTAGCCCAGGGCAGTGAGAGCATGAGTGGGTAGCCCGGGGTGGTGGTGGGGTCAATGTCAAGCCTGAAGCGGGAGAGGTCGAGCCCTTGTGAGGAATGCAAGTCCAGCATGGCCAGGCTCTTACGGACAGTGGTGTTGAACTTGTTTACTGAGCTTTCCAAGTTTTAGTAAGAAGGATTGTAAAGTTGAACTTTTAATCTTTGTTTTCCTTAATTTTCTGCTTTGTAGCTAAGATTCTGCACCTAGGTACCATTGTACCTGACATGGTGTCGTCTCTTCAATGTATTCACATGAGTACATGTGACAGTAAACCTAATTCGATTCAATTTCAAGCATTCAGAAATCACATGCATGACAGAGCAGGTTACAAGAGCACAAATATCTCTGAGTGCTGTACGCCTGCAAGAAGTTACAAAGACAGGGAGTGGTGAGGTCATGGAAGGGTTTGAAAACAAAGGTGAGAATTATAATTCTCACAAGGGTAAGATTTTTTAGATTGAGATGCTGCTGCACTGGGTGCCAATTTTGAGCAGCAAGCACATGTCTGATAAGGGAACAGTTGCTGCGAATTAAAACACAGACATGGAGTTTTAGATGACATCAAGTTTCAAAGAGTAGAATGTGCGAGCGTAATTAGGAGTGTACTGGATTACACAAGTCTTGAGGCCATGAAATATTAGTAAGGGTTTCAGCAGCACATGAGTTGGTGTGAAGTTAGGTAACATAGAAACATAAAAAATAGGAGCTGGAATAGGCCATTCTGCCCTTTGAGCCTGCTCCACTTTTCAATATGGTTATGGTTGATCATCCAACTCAGCACCCTATTCCTGCTTTCTCCTGATACCCTTTGATTCCTATAGCCCTAAGAACTGTATCTCAATGTTTCTTGAAGGTCCTCAGTGTCCTGGCCTCTTCAGTTTGCACTGGCAGAGAATTCCACAGACTCAGCACTTTTTGGGTGAAGAGATTTCTCCTGATCTCTCTCTGAGTAATGTCGTATGAAACTCCTTTTACAGGAAATTGAATTGAAGGGAGATTTGATACAGGTGTCCAAGGTCATGATCGGTTTGGACAAGGTGGATAAAGAAATGCCGTTCCCATTACAGAAGCAGAAAAAAAGTCTTTTTGATGACACCAGTATGACACCAGTAGCTCACTTCAATCAGATATGATGCCCAGTTTGCAAACAGGTTGGCTTAATCTCAGGTTGTTGTCAGGGAGAGTGGAATCTGTTGCCAGGAGCTGGGGAATGGAGATTGGAAACAATGCCTTCAATCTTCCTAATGTTTAATTAGCAGAAATTTCTGTTCAACCAGTAGTGCACGTCAGATAAGCAGTTCAGCAATCGTGATGGTGATTAATTATGATACTGGGTAAACTGGTTTTATGTGTTGATTGAAGGAATAATAATGGCCAGGGCAATAGGGTGAACTCCACCTCTCCACATTAAAAATAACATTTTCTGATGAAGGGTTTAGGCCCGAAACGTCAAGTTTTCCTGCTCCTATGATGCTGCTTGACCTGCTGTGTTCATCCAGCCCCATGCTTGTTATCTCAAAATAACACATGGCTTTTATTTAACATTTCATCCAAAAGGAAGCATTTAAATGCAGGCATCCCTTAATACCCCAGTATATATGTATACTCACATTTTCAGGGTATTAACCTTTTGATACAAATAGCATTACTCACAGATCTGCATGGTGCAAGGCCTTTTCAAGAGCTGTTTGTCCACTCATGCACTGGTCAACATGTGCACAAAGGGTCTGTCATTTATATGGAAGTTATTATGTTGTGACTGTCTTCTTCAGTTTCTGAGACAAAACATTTCATGGTCGAAGAAATCAAGCTCTTTAGTATATAATTAATAACGTACAATATGAACAAAGACCAAGATAGGCCATTCAGCCTTTCTGTTCAATTTTTCTGCCATCCTCTGTTACTAATTCCCCAGACTCATTTTCTACAGGACAAATATTTACTTGGTTTATTCTTTTTTTAAAATATCTAAAGGAACATTTCTTATCTACTTTAATATTCTTGGCTAATTGAAATAACCCCACGGGGGCCAGCATCCCATCACCAGGTCACCCTTTATTTACATGTAGACTCTGACCGGCTAGCTCAAAGTCAGTCCCTAAAGAGGGAAGAATGCCTGAGACTCCTGTCTATATCTGTCAGTCTGGGCTACCTGATTGGCCCAGGTTAACAGCCCCAGTCAGGGAACTCATACTCTATGAGATGACACAGTGCGGAGCTGCAGTTCTTGCTATCCCATACTCAGTGGATCACCTTGGCCAATCTCATTCCAATCAATATACTTACTTTCTCCCTGACTCTATTTTTTCCCTCATTAATGGTTTAGCAATTCTTTGCTGCTTTTTTACATTCACTTCTGACCTACCACCTAATTTACACAATGATCTGACTTTTTAAAAGTTTGATATTATCTTTGATATTTATAGTAAAGCATGGATGATGGGTCCTACCCTAATAATTTTTCTCATTTGTTGGAATGTATCTATTCTGTGTTTTCTGAAATATTCCCTTAAATGTTTGCCATTGCATCTCCATTGATTTATCCCTTAACTTAAATTGCCAGTACACCTTTATTAGTTCTGCTTTCGTATCCTCATAATTGCCCTTGTTTAAATTCAAAATATAGTCTTGGACCCATACAGAAATTGGGTGTAAAATTCAATCATATTTCACTAGGGGTGCTTTCACTAGGAGGTCAGTAATTAATCCTATCTCATTGGTCAATACCAGGTCTAGTATAGCTTGACCTCTGGTCGGTGCCATAACATGCCAGTCTAAGAAATTGACCCAAAAACATGCAACAAGTTGATCATTTCAGCTATTTGTCCTCATCTGATTTTTCTAGTCTATACATAGATTAAAATTCGCCATGACAATTGCTGTATCCTTTTGACAAGTTTCCATTATTTCTTCCTTGATGCCCTGTTCTATCAGATAGTTACTGATAGGGAGCTGTATGCAAATTCTACAAGTGACTCCTCATTTTGACCAAAACTGCTTCTGTATCCTGATTTACTGAATTTAAGTTATCCCTCTCCATTGTGCGAGTATGACCTTTATTTGACAGTGCTACTCTTTCACTCTTGCCTAGTTTCCTGTCTTTCCTAAATGTCACATAGCTTTCAATATTCAGTTCTCAATCTAGGTCATCCTGCAGCCACGTCTCAGTTATGACCACCGTATTGTACCTGTTCATCTCAATTTGTGCTACTCATCCACCTGCTTGTCTCAAATGCTATGTGTACTCGAATATGGTGCCTTAAGTTTTGTCCTTTTATCATTTTTGTAACCTCTAGTTCTATCTGCTGATGTAGTCTTAGATCTGAATTCTCTCTCCCTTCCTGTTATTGTCTGTTTATCATTTCCTGCATTTCCTTCCTTCCTGCGTTGCAGTGTCCCCACTCTTTCATACACTATAAAATCCCAAATTTGGGCTCTGAGGTATGTTTCTTAGTTTAGTACCCAGCTCCTCATATTGGCTATGCAGAACATCCTTCCTACTTCTACCTATGTCCTTAGTGCCTGTATGGACCAATGCCAAATAGATCCTCCCCCTCCCACTGCAATGGCTCTATGCACACTCAATAACTTGGCCTACACAGCTTTCTGCAGCAATGAGTTCCACAGAGTCACCACCTCTGGCTGAAGAAATTCGTACTCATCTCAGCTCTAAAGGCTCATCTGTTCACTCTGACCCTATGCTCTCGGGTCCTAGTTTCTCCTACTAGTGGAAGCATCTTCTCCACATCCACTCCATCCAGGCCTCTCAGTATTCTGTAAGTTTCAATGAGATCCCCATTCATCCTTCTAAACTCTATCGGGTACAGACCCAGAGTCCTCAACCACTCTTCATCCTTGGGATCATTCTTGTCAGACTCATCTGGTCCCCATCCAATACCAAAAGATCTTTCCTGAGATATGGGGCCAAAAGTGGCTCACAATATTCCAAATGAGGTCTGGCCAGAGCCTTCTACGGAGTACATCTCTGCTTTGGTATTTTAGCCCTCTTGAAATGAATTCCATTTGCCTTCCTCACTGTCAACTGAACCTGTGTTAACATTAAGAGAATCCTGAACTAGGACACCCAAGTTCCTTTGTTTTTCAGATATCTGAAGCCTTTCCCTACTTAGAAAATAGTCTATGCCTCAATTCTCCCTACCAAAGTGCATAAGTTCACACTTTCACCTATTGTATTCCACCTGCCACTTCTTTGCCCCCTCTCCGAGCCTACCCAAATCCTTCTGCAGCCTCCGGACCTCCTCAATACTACCTGTCCCTCCACCTATCTTTGTGTCATCTGTAAACATAGCAACAATGCCCTCAGTTCCTCTGTTCAGATCATTAACATGAATAGTATTCAAGTATAACATGAATAGTTGCAGTCCCAAAACTGACCCTGGTGGAACTTTACTAATCGCTGGGTGTCATCCTGAAAAAGGATGTGTAATCCCCGCTCTCTGCCTTCTGCCAGTCAACCAATCCTCTATCCATTCCAGTACCTTGCCCCTAACACAATGGTCTTATCTTCGTTCATAGCCTCCTGTGTGACACCTTGTCAAAGGCCTTTTGGAAATCCAAATAGATTGTGTCTACTTGCTCTCCTTTGTCTAACCTGCTCATTACCTCCTCAAAGAATTCTAACAGATTTTCCAGGCATGACTTCTCTTGATGAACCAGAGTTGACTTTTCCCAGTTTTACCATGCACTCCCAAATACTCTGCACTCTCATCCTTCATTTTGTACTGTAAGATCTTACCAACAACTGAAGTCAGGCTATAATTTCCAGTCTTCAGCCTCTCTGTCTTCTTAAACAGGGGTATTACATTAGCTGAGATAACAAGGTGAGGGGCTAGGGGCCAAGCAGCATCATAGGAGCAAGAAAACTTGACGTTTCGGGCCTAGACCCTTCATCAGAAATGGGGGAGGGGAAGAGGG